>JAOWBL010000011.1:8327610-8383837 GCA_028564865.1 Zenarchopterus dispar | reverse complement strand
GAGCTGGCCTGCAGGTTTTAATGTGGGGGCTCTCTTATGTCTCATCAGCTGGCCACAGCTGGTTTTCCGGCCGCGGACATGAGTAGGAGAAGAAGACCCCCAATGATTCTAAGTTTGGCAACATTTCCTCTCTTGTGCAGATACACGGTGTTTTTTGTCAGTCAAAGCAACATCCGTCTCCGGCTGTCACCACACTGATAAAAGTGGGATTTTCTAGCTTTTCAGAGTTTTTCCTTTTTTTTTTTTTTTTTTTAGTTGCCGGGAAGCAGAGCATCAACATATTCCTAAAGTCGTCTGGTTCTTCTTTGAAGAATACCACGATCAGCATTCCTCAAATCCACCGGCGCCTTTGACCAGCAGCGCTGTTGCGTAACGTCTCCTGGAAGGGTCCGCTCAGCCGCGGCCGACAGAAAATAAAAATATATATGTTATTTTTATTATTTATTTATTTATTTATTGAATATAAAATTCAGAGATGAGGCTCCACAGATCTCCGTTGCACCTCGGAGCAGAGCGGCTCTGTTGGCGCACACGGCTGGCGTCGTGAGCGTCTCTTCCCGGCTGCGGGAGAGCGTCCCGGCCACGCAGACAGACCCCCACGTCCCGGGGCTGCGCGGTTTTGGCTGCAGCTCCCTGGCCCGGTGTTTGTGTCCCTCTCTGAGAAGTGAGAAGCAGGCCCTGGCAGAAGACCTTCCTGCCGTCTCTGGTGCCAGCGCAAGACGGCGCGCTGCCCGCGGGGGGACGCGTCAGCGCGTGACCGTGCATAAATGTGAGCGCGAGTGTTGTGTTTGGCAGCGTGTCCGGTTGCCGGGGCGCTCTCAGGCTGTTTCCGAGCCCGCTCTGCCAACGCTGCGTGCAGGCTTGTGTGTGTTCGTGGGCGCGGGCTTTTATGTGTGTGTACCGGCTCTGCGGTGGGTCATGACTCAAAGGAAGGATTCGGAACACGCGGTTCTGAACTCAGCAGAAGGCCCAAGGGACAAATACAACTCAGCACAGCACTTCTCCCTCCCTGGTTCTCTCTTACAACCCTTTCATCATCTCTCTTCTTTTGTCTTTCATCGCTGTACCTCACATTATTAGTGTGTGTGTGTGTGTCTGGACGATTGTGTTCATAACCAAATAAAGGAATGGTTTTAGTGACGTGCACACTCTGTGCTTCTTGTCCCCCCCTTCTTTATCTCAGAGTAACTGTGGGGAGGTGTTGCGCATCCGCCGGGTTCTGATGAACTCACCTGAGATCGTGTCCATCGGGCTGGTGTGGGATTCGGACCACTCTGACCTGGCCGAGGACGTCATACACAGCCTGGGAACCTGCCTGCGTCTGGGAGATGTAAGATCTTAAACTTTGCACACATTTTAATCGTCTTCATAAAGTATTCATGCGTCCCACACGCCTCAGTGAACAAACAGGCGAATACACCCCAACACAGGCAAAATACTCCAGACCTGGTGGTGAGAAGAGCCCTGGCCAACAAATACAGATAACCAGGAGATTTGAAAACGTTCACAAGTTCCAGAGAGTTGATTCTGATGACTTTAATGATCCAAATAAAGACAAAGGGACAAATGTTTGTTGACATGCGGCTAACTTAGAAAACTGTAACCCAGCGATGAACTGCTGTAGTTCAAGCTGCAGCTGAGTGTTGTAGTATGACAACAAGCTGATTTACAAATGAAATCATAAATTAGAAAAAATAAAATAAACTGAACTCGGCTTCCGGTTCGGTCTGGTTAAGACCGAATTATTTGGACTCAACAGTCAAATCTCATAACCTTTAGAGCAGTGGGTCTGACCTGGTCCGGCTCCGGACCCACCGTCACTGCTTCATGAAAAGCCATTAAGTTTTAAACTTCTCAAGTGTGTTTAATGAAAAGATGATGCAGTTTAAACCTCAGATGTGTTTCACGCACAGAAACGCAGTGATAAAATACAACAACTGAGGAGAGTCAGAAATACACAGCTTTAGCTGAGTACCCGCTCACCTCACCTGTAAAACTGTTCGGTCAGTCCACCAAGTCACTTCATCAATATCACAAAACATTTCTGTATTGGTGCTTTCCTGCAAAAGACATGAAATAAAAAAGCTCAAGAACTTAGACGTATTTCCTAAAAGACTCAGAAATATGTAACTTTACCTGAGAGCTTTAGCTTAACCTGAAGTAAACGCCCACGACCCACCGAAAACGCTTCACGACCAACTTTTGGGTCCCGACCCACCGGTTGAGAAGCTCTGCATTAGAAACTGGTGAGAACGGGGTTGGATGCATTTGATTTTTTACCAAATGACAAAAAACAAGATGGATGCGACCAGAACAACTCCTGCACTGGACTTCAAGAGTTTTTCACACAAACCAGCACGGTAGAACCTGCTGATGAGCAGTGGTAAGGTGGTATCGTGCACAAGGTTCATCAAAATTTGACACACACTCATTTAAAAATAAATAAATAAATAATAATAACAATAATAACCCCCCTCTCCCTTCCAAAAAAAGCTGTTAAAACATGAAACAACAGCTTTTACTAATAGCTGAAGTTCTGAGATGATGTCTTGAAAAATGTCTTGGAGTTAATCAGTACAGTTTTTTTTTTTAATTTAAATTGCTTTATTTTTATCTATATTTCAGCTGATCAGAGTCTGTTTGGGTTGTTTCTGTTTTTGTAAACAGTGTGAATATTTTCTATACAAATTCAAATTTCCCACGCAGATAAAAAGATGAAGAAGGTGGGTTTACATAAAAAAAAGATTGGAATTATTTAAGGTGGTGGTTTGGCATCACGGTGTTCACCACACTGAACATGAACTGGAGGAGAAAGGAGAGTTATCTGAGGAGATCAGGAAGAGGATTATTGACAATCACGTTGAACGAATCTCCAAGCAGCTTGATGTTGCTGTGACTACAGTTATAAGTTTTATTGTTGAGGTGACAACCTCTCTGGATGGGGCCGCAAGAGGAAAATGGATGACAGATTAAAGAGACGGATAGTAAGAATGGTAACCAAAGAGCACAGAACCACTCCCAAAGACATTCAAGGGGACCTCCAAGGTCAAGGTACATCATTGTCAGATCACACCAGCTGTCAACGTTTGACCCAAAGTGGAGAACCAAGGAGGACCCCGCTCTAAAAAAAAAGCAGATCTTAAAAAAGCCACACCGGAATTTGCAAAAATGCACATTACAAGCCACAAAGCCCCTGAGAACGTCCTTTAGACAGATGAGATGAAACTGGAGCTGTTTGACAGGTCGCGTAAGAGAAGTCGGGTAAGTCACATCTGCTCCATGATCACAGATGAAAAAATAAAGACTTCAAAGAAAAGAAGACTGTAGTTAATGTGAAACATGGAGGAGGCTGGGTCCTGTTCTGGAGCTGCTTTGCTGCATTTGGTACAAGATGTCTCGAATCGGTGCAGGTTACAATCAAGTCTCAAGACTGTCAAGACGCTCTGGAGTGAAATGTTGTTGTCCAGTCTTGAGTTCAGGTCATGGTTCCTCCAACAGGATAATGACCAAAAACACACGACTAATAATACCCCAAAATGACGAAGAATGAAACGTTGGACTGTTCTGAAGTGTCCTTCTGTGATCTTAACCTGAACATCTGTGGAAGAGCTGAAACAGTGTGGAGAAGAAACCCCTCAAACCCGAGACATCTGGAGCAGTTTGACCATGAGGACTGGTCCAGAATACCTGTCTACAGGTGCAGAAGTTTCACTGAGAGTTAAAGAAATCGCTGGATCACCGTGAGGTTGTGCAGCAAAATATCAAGATGAGGTTCCCATCGTTTTTGTCAAGACCAGTTCCATTAGTTGGTTTTTAATGATTCTCTTGATCCCCAATTCAAAAGCAAAATCTGATTTTTCAAGTGTCAGTTTTTAGCAAGTCATTACTTTTGTCAGTTTCAAGTTATTTCAATAACCACTGAGGTTTTTTTGTTTCATTTCTGTTTTTTTTTTGGCACCAACCAATTCATTGGTTTGTGTGTGTTTGAGATCAATGTGTTCTTTGATCAGTGTTTTACTTTTTTTGAGGTAAAGCGTGAACATACCTTTGGCTCTATTGGTGCACAAATAAACAACTGTTTATTTATCATTACTGGTTAAAGGTCCCATATTGTGCTATTCTTGATTTTCAAATGTTTAAAATTGACTCACACTGTTATATACTCAATTTTCAGGCCATCTAGCTACTATTGTAAGAGGTTCAGAATTGATTTAGGAGTAAAAAAGTGTGGAAAGAGCAGGCATACCAGCTTCTACTATTTTTTTTAAAATTGACTTTCTATTTATGTAACTAGAATCTGCATGTGAAGGTTGGTCCTCTAAACTCCAAAATGTGGTGTGTTAGACGTGGTTCGATTAAAAAGGAAACATGGGTCTGTCAGTGTGTCATATGACTGGCAGTAACTTGTCTGATTGGTTAAGGAAGGTAATCAATAACAGCAGTTTGAGTGGTGAGTACAAGGGGGGAGGGGCCAAACTGCAGTAGACAGAAAGTAGAGGTTTTAGGATACACCATCGAACGAACTCAAAGTGTTTTTGAGTTAAAAATAAAACGATTCTGTTGTGGTGCTTGATCAATATGAACAGGGATCAGAAATGGATACTATGGGACCTTTAAGTGTGGCCTCGGTGATTATCCCTCAGTCGGAGTTTCCAGACCTTTATCCACAGTGACGGTGGCGCTGTGTGAGCACTGAGCAGGGCCTGCTCTTTTGCACATGCACGACACAAAGGTCGAGTCAGCGTGTGGCGGCAGCCGCCTGGCGAATGCATTTCTCGAAGCGTGTCTTTTAGAGAAAAGTAACGAGAACAAAGAATCATTGCTACCTGTTTGTTTATAGTCTTCAGAGGACGACTACACACAAATAAAAAGTAATGCAAATACTTTAATACTCAAAATGTGATTGTAACTTTACTGGCAGCACACCTCTACCAAATGTTGGTAAATTGCCAGTTTAACCACATGGAGATGACTCATTGTGGCACTGAAAGCTGGTTTGAGGACTGACCGGGGAGTTTAGTTATCACCTACAATAAACTGTGAAGGAAAGCGATACATGAAGAAGAATTAAAAGCAAGACTGGTGGACGTCGTAAAACAACATATTACAGAACCCGTCATATTTGTGCAACACGCAAATCCTGTCGTTATTCAACGTGGACCCTCCACCCGCTCCATCACCTGTATCAGCCAACTCTTCTGATGTTGGTGAACCCAAGTGGGTCGACCAAACAGACAGCGGGTCATCGTTTTACGTAGTGCCACTCAAGAACTGCTCCTGAGTCTTCTTCTCTGCCCTCAACTGGGCTTCAGGCACCGAGGAGACCGTAACACGCCTTTTGTTTACGTTGACCAGCACACGATAAACACACGTTTATAATCTAGGGATAATAATGGGATCTAATCGAAAAACGCCTTTAGTGGGGCGTTTGCACTGACATGCGTTTAACCTCTACATGACATAAGGAAGTCACATGACCTCTTAAACGTGTTGCGTTGTCCTTTGTGTCTGTGATTTTACCTGTAGCGAAATTACACTGATGTCAGTTAATGTCTTCAAGAAAAGTTCACAACCATCAGAGGTCTTCTTTCCTGCATGTTTGGTTAAACCTGATGAAGGTAATTACTACCTTGTTGTCACCTTAAACTCTCCTTTTGTCTGTAATTACTCTGATTTAGTCCCATGCAGAGTGCTGCTTCTTCAAAAAGAATGCATATCTGTAGAGCGTTGTTTATTCAGCAGGATCATTACACAGTGCAGAAACATGAACACAAAATACTGAAAACCTTACAAATACCTGACTGGATCTTACCTGTTGGAGCGTGGGAGGAGGGGGGTTAAGACGGTGGTGGGGCTTGTTACTGTCTTCTGTCGCCATCAGAAGATTCGGCGGGAGCAGCCACATTTCTTTGGATCACCGACTTCCTTTGGCTAACCAATGTTTACGTGTTTCCACATTGCCTTTCCATTCTCAGAGCTGGTGAGCCCGTGCTCAGGCAACCTGCAGATAAATCGGTCTGCGAGGATGCACCGTTGTGTCTTTGTTTATAATATAAATAACTTGCAGTCATCCTTGATGCTTGCATGTTTTGCTATCATTTCATACATGCATCAGTCACTGATGCTACATCTGCTCCCGTGCACACACAATGTGGACTTTAATTATACCAGCTGGTAGATTTCTAAAGTTTCATTGACTGGTTTCACAGGCTTGGGTATGATGTTATGTGCAGATTTGTTAGTTTTAGGTTTATGACTCTTGTGAAAATAAATTGAGATGTGGTGATTTTACTCACTTATCAATGTTTTTGGGGACGTCCTCTCTTGTTTTCTTAGTCCGTGTAATTTAAAGTGGCCCATAAAGTGTCAGTGCAAATCAATAGTTATGATTCCAGCGCAATCCACACTAAACACTTGATTAGATGGTTGAGATGAAATCATCATTTCGGCTCCTTTTCAAATACTTTAATGGGAGCAGGATTCAGTACATTTTGTTTATTTAAGACAGTGAATTGTGAGTGAAATAATAAAAATGTGTTTATGATGTTGTTAATGAGTTTACTCGGCACTTCTGGGTCTTCATGACCTGACAGTGAAATGTGCACGATCGGGGTTGCAGGCTCTGTCCCGAGGGAAGACAAGATGTGTTTTTACATCTACAAGGCCGTGTCATGCGTCAGGTGTTGTTATCCTTGAGACTTTTCCAGAACCTTTCCCATACCTCAGTTTTAGTGTTTAAATTACTCATGTCATAATGTCTCTTTGGTCATTTTCCTGTCACCCGTGACCCCCCTTGTGAATCTCATTTAATCCGAGTCAGACGCTTTCTTAGAGTCAAAGAGTGCATTTCTTCCACAACAAAATAAATGCTGTGTTTTGGTGGATGTGAAATCCGTGTTATATGTAAAACAATTAGGCTGTTAATGCTGGCTTTGTGGTGTCCTTCTAGTTTCCAGCCAGTTTAACTGCAGATCAGACAGAACCCTGTCTTTGTTGTGACACCACGATCACATCCAACTCAGCTGAGGGATAAACTCAAAATGTTGTTGTTAAGGCCTTAAATCGTAGCTAAGTTAGCCACATGCTAACCAAGAAACAAGTGACCCAACCTGAAGTATTACGCATGCAGTGACTAAACCAAGATCTGGCTCAGAGGCAAATATAAATACTGACAAACACAAACCAGCTGATGAACAACAGGTAAATGAAACCTGGTGTTAAAAAAAAGAGCAGGAAGCAAAATTCACACGGACAGAATCCTTTCAAATTAAAACACAAGCCTGAGTCAAGAAAATTCAAAGATCAAAAACCAAAGCAAAGAGACAAAATTAAAAAACAAAACCCACAGTAAATGACAGAAACAAAACAAAGAGCGGGAAATTTTAAAACCAAGGTTTCTGTGCGATTACAGAGACCAGCTCCGTGTTTTGTGGCTAACAGACAGAACATTTCAGGAAATTCAGTTGTTCTTCTCATAAACCAAACAAAGTCCCATTTAAAGCTCTAGCTGCTCGATTTAGCCGTGATAGAGGACATCAGCTTTATATTTTCATGACAAATTTAATCTGGTTTGTGGGTGGTTTTGTTGACGTGAACTATGTCCCCAAGCTAATCCACCTTGAACTTGTCCTGTAGCCAGCAGCTACAGCTAGCACACAATATACAAAGCTACAGGTCCAAACACACGCATGCAAAAGTGCAAGGACATGCATGCACTCTCAGGGTACGTGCATGGAGTAATAAACACATCTGCAAAATAAACATATGTCCACGGCTACATTTTACAGTGCAGGCTACAGAGTTAGCATTACCTACAGAGTTAGCATTAGCTGCAGAGACAGCAGGATGTCCCAGCATGTCTTGCTGCGGCTTTTACTTCTCCCACAAACATGCTCCCTGATACTCTGTGTCATGGCTGAGTTTCGTTAATGCATTTTAATGCGGCTGTAACATCTTTGGATGAATTCTGAAGTGATGTTTATGAATAATGGATTAGTGAACATGAATATGTGTTACAGTGAGTCAAGTTTTTCCTCTGTCTTGTGTCTCCGCCGGCTGCTCCGTCTCTGGTTTTTATCCTGCTGTCGTGGGATGAAACTCACTGTTAGATACAAATCTGAAGAGCAATCTATTGAATTTCCTTTTTCTTCTTCTTTTTTAAAGCTGTGAAAAGGGACTCCATCTGCCTCTCTTATGCTGCCTCGTCTTTTGCAGCTCCTTTGTCTTTGTCGATCTGCTGCATCTGTTTCACTTTTTTTTTTAATTTTTGCTTCCCTGTTTCATATTTGTCGTCTCCTCAGATTAGATCATTTTAAGGGTGGAACAACTAATGATGAATAGATGTTGATTATCCATTGTTACTATAAGTCATTTATCAGGCTAATTGCGTGTGCTGGCTTCAGCTGTTGGAAGATGAGACATTTGCTCCTTTTCTCTGCTGTGTATCCTTGTAAAGTGAATGACTTTGCGTTTTGGGGCATTGGTAGTACAAAAGAGGTGATTTGGATGTCACCTTGGGCCGTGAAAACTTGCGATGGACTGTTTTTTATTTTTATTTTTTGACATTCTGAAGACTAATGAATTGTTAGTTGCAGGCCTGAAGCTTTGGACCATGCAGGTCTTTGCAACAGCAGGTAATAAAGGTTACATCAAAGCACAGGGAAATAGGATTTTCCAGAAGAGGATTATCTATTGGTACACTGCCAAATAAAAAGTACAGGTTGTAGCATTATTATCCGCAGCATGTGACTTCTGTGCATCATTTCTGCATGAATAGTTGTATTGTTTGAGCAGCACTGTACGGTTTTAGTGCCGTCTGCAAGCCAGGGGAAGTAAAGATTTGAGAAACCAGCAGTACAAGAAGCCCTATGCAGCACATACCGTAGAGTAGGTGAGCAAAAAGGTGCTTGTATTCACATTAACTCCTCTGTCTCTGTCTCCCCCCCACCCACTCTGCACACCTCTATCCTGCATGTGCCCCCTCCCTTCCTGTCTCCTTCCCCTCCCTCCCTCCCCTACCTCTCTAGTTGTTCTACCGTGTGACAGAGGAGAGGGCTCGCCAGGCGGAGCTCTACTTGGTGGGCATGGTGTGCTACTACGGCAAGCACTACTCCACCTTCTTCTTTCAGACCAAGATACGCAAGTGGATGTACTTCGACGACGCCCACGTTAAAGAGGTGAGACAGGTTTTTTTTTTTTTTTTTTGAGTTTTCGTGCTGCAGCGGGAGGAGGACGTAGTGATCAGCAGCTGCTGCATCTTCAGCTGTGAATGGGAGAGCAGGACTGACAGAAACTGTGCTGTACGCTAGTGTAAGTGCAGGATGGTCAGGCTTCTTTTCCACTAGTGGCAACTTGAGATTCATTTTTGTGTTCAGTTCAAATTCTGGGTTTACGTGAGTTGTTAATGTTACTGATAAAACTGACTGCTGTTATATACAAATGACAGAAGTATTAGCTTTGCTTTTGAAGGCAGCAGAACTGGGGAAACACATTTGCCTGCACACGTCCTTGACTCCTCTATAAGCCACACTTTACACCGTGAATCATAAATATCATCAAACCAGTTTGGGCAATCAGCAGCACAAATTGTGTTTGACCTTCTACTTTTAAAGAAATGTTCATAATGTTTCAAGCGAATCCAGACAGGGTCCCATCCTCCTCCAGCTGTGTGTGTGTGTGTGTGTGTTCATATCTGTCTTAATGCGCGTCTGTGTGTGTGTTTGTGTGTGTCCTCCCCTGCTGCACCCCCAGATCGGCCCAAAGTGGAAGGACGTAGTGTCTCGGTGTATCAAAGGCCACTATCAGCCCCTGCTGCTGCTCTACGCTGACCCCCGTGGGACGCCGGTGATACTGCAGGAGAGCCCCAACCCTTGTACCAGCTCCAACCCGCAGCTGGAGCTCCAGCACTGCAGCAGCAAAGCTGGTTACGACAGTGAAGACTCAGGTACAGCAAAGACCAGCACTCTGCCTCACATCAGATGAGGTTATTTGTCTCCATCAGCTCGTTGTATGACTGGCTTTAACCTTCAACCTTTTAATCCACCCTATGCTGCTTTATACTGCAGAGCTTGGACTAATTTCACTGCCTTTGGCTGTAAACAGACTGTGGATATGCAGCATTAACTGTTACATCTCTTTCTCGTTTTCCCTTTCAGGTCGGGAACCATCCATATCCAGCGACACTCGCACCGACTCTTCCACGGACAGCTCAAGCCACCGGACTTCTTGCGGTCGACCCCTGCACCAGTCCACGGGCAGCCACCTCTCCAGCGAATCCCAGACCACGGTGGTCTGTAGCTACGACATCGGCACTCCGCCGCTCGGTGCTGACGCTGGAGGTAATGCTACAAATCCAGAGCCAGTTATTTCTATCGGCTGCGCTGTAACTGAACAGTTTGAAGCATATGGAAGTGCGCATCTGGCTGCAGGGTCTTTCTGGGAGTAAGAGCATAATGAGCACAGCTCTTGATGTAAATACAGTTTGGAGCAAGCAGGGGTCAGTTTTCAAGTTTGCCTGGAAATAAAATGAGTTGTTTTTGCGCTGGCCCTCATCACTGCAGACTCTTCAGGTTATGCGCCTCGTTAGTGCTTATTCTCACATTTATTTGCACTGCTGCCTACATAATTGCTCCCCGTGGGATAAATAAAAATGTTATTGGATTTATCCACACCTCCTCTCCCTCCCTTCTCTCCGGCGTTCAGAGTCAGCAGTGGAGGGTCCCCCCCGGCCCCCCTCTCCGCCCCTGCAGGAGTACAAGGAGACGGCCGTCTTCCTCCTGTCCTCCCGCAGGCCTCTCACCTCGTCGTCCTCCTCCTCCCGCCCGCTGTCCTCCTCCTCTTCGTCGGGAGTCGGGGGCTGTGAGGGTGGGGTTGGGGGGCCCCACTGGGAGGATGAGAGCACGAGTAGCGAAAGCAAGTCCAGGTACTGCACCACTGATTCATAACATCCTGCCATTCAATTTCCATTCAAACAGTGATAAAATGATTTGATTATTTTCAATAAACTTAACTTTTGTTTGAGTAGCACTTTCCTGCAGTCTTATCCTCCATGTCTACTGTTCTGTCATTGACACATACTCTGAAACAAGGAAAAAAAACTGTTTTCTTGCGGAGAAAGAAGTCTTGAAGATGTTGAAAATGATTTTTTAAGTAAAGGCATTGGTGTATGACAAAAGTATAACTACATAAGAAATCGAGAATATTCATTAAAAGTAGATGGTCTGTGTTTATCACACGCTACTAAACTGTTGATAACAGTGATTTTATTTTTTATTTCACAATACTGTAGATATGGTCATTAAACTAAGACTCTCATAAGATGATTAATACTGAAGAAATGAAGCAAAAACAGCAAATATCTGTTTTTTTAAAGACATTTGTGGTCATTATTGAACAACTTAAAGGTACAAATCAGATTTATGTTAACCCGTGGTCTTTTTTTTAGATGATAGGGAGTGTAAACTTGTGTTGGTGACCAAGTGATATGAATAAAAGCAGTTTTTAGTGAGGATTTGGCTCCACTGCTTTCTGTGCAAATATCAGTTGCTATTTTGCTGCAAATATATGTTTAGTTTTCACTCAGAACTGCCTCAATTCACATCATTTTTTCCTAACGGAAGTTTACACTTCTTACTGTATAATAATAGACCTGGTGTTGTTTTACTTCAGAATATTCCTTTAATTTAGTGAGATCTTTAACAACTATATAAGATAAACTATTGAGAACCGTCCGGGGACCACCAGGCTTGATATGTCACACCGCACCGTGTTTCATACAATACCAAATATTGATCCTAAAAGTAAGGGCTTATTCAGATAAATGCAGTGGATTAGCAAGGACCATATTTACTAAAAAATATGCTCGTCAAAGAATCTGGGGAGAAAAAAGAAGTAGACTGAGCAGACCGTTAAATTCATTGATTTTAAAAAATTATGAGATTGGAAAGTGGCGACTGATAAAAACTAATTTGAAGTAGCTTGAGTGATGGAGCTTTCCAGAAGCTCCAGGTGGTACACTTGTGAAAAAAAGTACTCTATTTCCGTGTGAGGGAATAATGTATCAGAATATTTTTTGAAAAAGTTGTCTGCTCTTTAATTGGTCTTGAAATTGGGCAAACGCGACCTCAGATGAAAACTATCACGTATCATGTTGTACCGTGGGTTAATTTATCTAACCATGACTAAGCTGAAGTTCAGAAAATGCAAAGTACGTCCTAACGCTGCAAAAACTCATTTCTAAGAAAGTAAGAAAGCCTTGTTTCAGGAAAATGAGTAAACTATTTTAGATTATTTTGCTAGTTTTAAGAATTCTAGTTCAGAAATTTGCTTCTTACCCCATTGGCAAAGATATTTTTGCTTAAAATAAGACAATTTTGACTAGATTTATTTAATATTAGGCTTATTTCTAGAGGGGCTGTTTTAGCTTCCAAAAGAGTTTAATTTTATGTTAACATAATGCCAAGGTGGAAAGATGTCAGCAATGTTCTTAGAGAAGCAATTGCTGCTGCTTATTAACGGGAAAACGATTATAAGGACATCTTCAAACATTTGGAAGTCCATGACTCTCAAGTGAACAAACCCCAAGACTTCTGGAACAATGTTCTTCAGACAAGGACTGTAGTGGAGAGTTTAGGATTTGGCTTTTTTTTTTTTTTGCAGCCCAGGGACCTGGGTACCTTGCTCTCATTAAGCCAGCCATGAACTCCACTGAATACCAAGATATTTTCAAATCAAGTGTGAGACGATCTGCCTGACAGCTACAGCGTGGCTGAAATTAGGTCATGTCACAGGACAACAGATACGCTGAAAAAGAGAAGAGCCGGGGCTTAGCAGACTCTCAGTCTGACTAAAACGCTGTGGAGGGATCTTCAGAGAGCTGTGCATCAGTGAATGCTCACAAATCTCAATGAACTGAGAAGAGGAGAAGCTTGTGAAGAGGAGTGATATCAAAATTCTCCAAAAGAATCTGAAATGACAGATGGTGTCATGGAAACCCACAGAAAACTCGAAATCCCTGCTGAAGGAGCTTCTTCAGACTATTAGATCGTGGTGTGTAGTCAGTGTTTCACACGCGTCTTCTGCACTTTGGCTTTGTCGTTGTTCAACAACTAATGACATGATGTAATATATGATGTCTTCTTGTTCATCTGAGGTTTTTTTTCTTGTTTATCTGAGTTTAAGACCTGCTCTGGACCATTACTTTCTGACATGTTAAATCTGTTCTTCACTTGTGCTCTACACATCAGCACTTCTATGTGCATCTTTAACTTTTTTTTTACCACCTTAGTTGATTTTATTTCATTTGAATAAATATCAACCATCAGTAAATTTACATCGACCGTTATAGTAACTGTTTTTACCTTGCCCACGTGTTCCTCTGTAGTTCCTCTGGGGGCCGTTACCGGCCAACCTGGAGGCCCAGGAGGGAAGCCCTGAACATCGACAGCATTTTCACCCAACAAAGAGGCTCCTCTTTGGGCTACAACACTGTGCCTGGCCACCCTCCCCCTCTGGAGCCCCAGGACCCCCTCCCCTCGCCGGGACCCGTTCAACAGCCAGGACTGCAGGACGTCAAAGGGAGGGCCATCGGGGAGGCGGAGGTGGGCTTCGGGCTGGTGGGGCAGCCCAGGTCTCTGGGCGGTGGGTGGACGATGGGTCCACCTGCTCCTCCACCGCTGAGAGGGGTGGAGCACCAGCCGCGTCTGATCCAGAGGATGGAGAGTGGCTACGAAAGCAGCGAGAGAAACAGCAGCAGCCCCGACAGGTAGGACACTCACAAATAACAATTACTGTCTCTTGCTCTGCGTGTTTGCTGTTCATCATACCCCCCAAATTTGTTTCTCTCGTGTTTTTTTTTTCTTTTCCATTTCACTTTATCAGCCCGAAACTGAAATGTGACATTAACAAGAATAAATGATCCCAGAGAAGTGCTTCATGACAACAAATTAAACAGTGAACACATTTGTCTGTCAGATTTATCAATGTTTTCCTCTTTTGTCTTTTTCTACAGGGAGGTGGGGCAACAAAAACAGGTGCTGATGTCTGGACCATCTTGGCGTTCAGTGCCCAAATCGAAGAGTAGCAGTGCTATTCTGCAGGAGCTCCCATCACCCAGCTGGGGGGCTGTTGCTAACATAGGTGTGTATTTTTACATGTATGTGCATGTCGACGCCATGAGCTGCAGTTATTTACTCCCACCATGTGTTTTCAGGCTCAGGGCGCAGTGAGCTGGACGAGCTGCAGGAGGAAGTGGCGAGGAGAGCCCGCCAGCAGGAGCAGCAGAAGCGGAAGGAAGCTGAGCGGGAGGCAGCCATGGGATTCAACCCCAAACCCAGCAAATTCATGGACCTGGACCAGCTGCAGCACCAGGGTATGGATGAAATAGTAAAGACTAGAGTGTAGGCATGGGTTCTGGAGAAGAAAGACGACACATGGAAGATTATATTAGGAGAAGAATATATTTCCACTTGTCATTAGCGGCATGTACTTTTAGATGTCATTCTTGTAGGTGTAAATCTCTGAGATTTTTGTAGTTTTAGCACTAAAACTGTGTTTGTTACAAACATTACAACTACTTATAAGGCAGCAGCATATTTTACTGCAGAAAACTACACTGCAAAGGTCCATGACTCATTTATTTAACAGTTTTGTAATTTCATCAGTCGTCAAAGTTGAAATCTTGTTTGGTGCAGCTTCAGACAAAAACCTGTTGTCTACTCTGTCACACTGACTTGTGTGCTCATGTCTGAGCTTATATTTATGTTTTTTCTGTCTGTTGCTCTGTTTCTTCATCTGTCTTCGTTGTGTTTTTTAAATTCTTCATGAATTTCCTGTTGTTTTATATCAAAGTGTCTATACGTATGTCGAACAATGCTGCGTTCAATGCAGCTCGGTCGTTTCCAGACTTTTACTGCCATGGGAGGGTGGAGGACGGAGGGTGGGGTGGCACTGTGAAGGGTCAGAGGCTGGGACTCAAGGACCTCAAGTCTCCATACGTGGCGCTGCTAGATCTGAAAAAACTGAAAAAAAAGAAAACATATTGCACAACGTCGTTCTTTCGAGGTTTGTGTTTTCTGTTAGTAATTTGGGAGATTTTGATACCAGATTTTGAGAGCAGTTACTAGCAGCTTAATCTGTGCAAATAAAATGATATTGTCAGGTTTACAGGAGCCACATGCAGATAATAAACAAAGTCCTTTTTTTTAACAAAAAAGAGTAGCAGCAGCAGGAAATCCAAAATAGCAAAAACTTAAAGAAACCTGGCAGGAAGTAGGAAACAAGCATTAGCACACGAGAAACAACTGGAAGCATGTCAAGAAGAAACAAACATAACCTAAAGCAGGAAAACACAGAGAGAAAGAAATAAACATGAAATCAAAATCCAAGGACTTTGCTAGCATCACAAAATTAATGGCCTGTTTTTCACTAAACAAATTTCAAAATAAGAACTATGAAATGCGAGCTGTGCAGGAAGAAAAACAAGAGCAAAATAATATCAGAGGTCTTCATTTGTTAGTGCTCGAGTCACCGTACCGCGGTATTAATGGCTGCATCGAGCCTGACCTCCACTGCAGATCTTCTCAAAACACTAACATCAAACAAGCTGTGGTCCTCAAGTCGCTGTCTCAAATAAAACGATCAAAGTTTAATCAGTGCAACAAAACAGTCCAGGCACTTACCAAATAACAAAAAGTCTATTTTTTAGTCTCAGTATGGATAGTTGCAGTCAGCCTGTTTTTTACATTGCAAATGCTTTCAAAACATGCTTTCTTTCTCATGTGATTGACGTGGTTTGATTGTTGGGTAACCTCGAAGTGAGTCAGAGTCATCCAGCATCGAAACCATAGTTCAGTCTGCTTTATCTGACAAAATTAAAAAAGAAAGAAAAAAAAGAAACAAGAGGGAGCTGAACGGGCCACAGACCTTTACGAGGACGAACTCTGACAGAGTAGAAAAGCGTTTGTGGCTGCATCCCTTAAATTGTGTGTGTGTATTTTATTTGTGTGTACCTGTGTATGCATGCACATATTCTGCGTACATGCAGAGTATCTGTGTGCCAAGTGTGTCCTCATGTGAGATTGTGTCTTCAGCACCTTCAGTAGTTATTACTTCACATCCTGTTACAGTCCTGTCATGTCCTCCGTGGCTCTGGATGCTCTGTCCATTTAAGGGTAATTAGTCATTTAACAGTCTGAATACAGTCTTGTTCTGTAGGTGTTGGACAACAGCCTGGGGACTCTGACCATAAGATAGTTCCTGTTAATAGACATTTTCCCATTGGCGATTGATAAAGCATTATTCAGCAGAAATTAATGGTATGATGCAGGGCAAAATTCATGGACAAGTACCTTGTGACAGGGCGAGTTGCTACCACACAGGTGAACTCTGTCACAGACTTTCCAGACTTATTTCCTATGAGACTGTACTGGAAAGTCCATCTTTCCTGGCTTCAAGCTTTGTGACGCTAATGCAAACTCTCAGATAAATCAATTTCCTAAACTGGTTTATGAATGTGGTGATTATGAACTAAAGTGGCTCCTGTTCCCCTACTGGTTCTGCCTGATTACAATTGTTCATTTGATTGGTTAAGATTTGCTTAAGACTTTAACAGACAGATGCTACTCCAATCACCATCTAAATATTTTTAGAAAGTGCCTGTCTTTTCTCAAATGGTTTCTGCAAAGGACCAGATGGTTCTGTGAAGGAAGTCATCTGATGATCTACTTCAAAAAGAAAAAAAAAAGGTAATGATGGCCAGAATTTGGAGGGATATTTCTTTCTCTTTATTTCTTAAGTTGGGTAGGGTGACGTGCACGAGTAATTTCACCAGCAGAAGAAAATAATCACAGTCCACAAGTCCATAAACCAGTGGTTGACTTCACAATAGCTATGGCCAGCTTTTATATACTGTCTATGATTAGTGGCCATAACTCATCTTTGACAAGCAGTATCTCAGGAAAGACTGGAGAAATTTGGTTCAAACATTCAACAGGAACTGGTGGTCAGGGATCGAGTCCACTGCTGTAACTCGAGAACTTATAGGTCAGTTATCCATATGAGCCGGGGGGGCAGCTCACATACCTAGTTACTTACTTTCTTCCTCTGACTGGTCGTATGCCCATCCAGTGGCATCCAGAGGGAGTTTCTTATATATATATATATATATATATATATATATATATATATATATATATATATATATATATATATATATATATATATGTATATGTATATGTATGTATATCTAATTAGACTTGAAAGAATCAACTCTCATCTTCTCATTTGATGCTAACTTAAAATAGAACTAAGAGAATTACGTTCATTTACCGTTGTAAATTAGATGTCCAGCCCTGCATTGTTACCTGCAGACTTGGGATATGACTTGGAAACCCTCTATCCAACACAGTCTTAGATACTGTTTCTGACATAACAAAGCTGTAACATGTCTGACTCAGCCACCGCTCCAGTCAACCACTGTTCGCTACTTTTTTCATTGGTCCCCATCTGGCATGCTTGTGTCATTACATAACCATGTCAGTTTATTAGAAGTTGAGTGGCAGATTTTTTTTAATACCTACAGATTGTTAAAACAGGTCGGTCCCCACAAGTAATGAGCAGAATGGCAGTCTCCATTCATCACAGAAACCAGTATGTGTGTTTCTTTTCGTGCACATTTGGCCAACGAGTCAAGATATCGCGTGTCTTGTGTGTGATATTCTGTATAAATTACCCTCACTGTCAGGAGTTAGTCTGCTGTCTGTCCACTGACTTCAGTATGTTTGCCCTCATGCACCTGACACACACACACACACACACACACACACACACACATACACAGCACTAAGATGACACTCAACCTTGATGAAGTGAAAGGGCGACTTGTGAACGAACAGATGGCATCAGTATCAGTACAATTATGTAACCCAGTTTGGGTCCCTACATCCATATCGATAGATCCAGACAGACTCCAGACAATATGCCTGAGTGTTTTAGAGGGCATTACAGCCAACAAAAACAACAGAGCTGGCATCAGCCTTTCTTTGTTCAACCTCTAGTTTTCAAAAATTTGCAAACACAAGCCACAGTGAGTGATGGCTGTTCTTTTGCTGTCATCTTTCTTATCCTCCTTCAGCTCCTTTCTGAGTGTGTTCGCAAGACTACACACCAAAGGAAGCTTTGATTCAAAGAAAATCTTTGGACTTTTTATTCCTGTCTGGTGTTTGCGGCTTCGTGAATGTCGTGTCTGTTTTGCTTCTCTCTTTATCCAATGTTGACTTTTGACTTACAAGCTAGAGTTGAATTTTATATATAGATGCATTCAAACAGAGTTGTGAAGTGAGAAAAAGACAACAAAATATCAGAAAGCATTTTTAGGCTTACTGGGTGTGTTTTATTTTGAGCTTACTGTCCTTAGCATTTCAGAAAACAGAATAAAATCTTTATTTTGGTTGTGAAAAACTCTGATTTGGTACTTTAGTATGTTGCTTGAAATCAGGACAATATCTAAACATTTTATCTATGTTTTTAAATTTCCTCTGTTGTTGAAGAAAAAAGTGGCTGAGATGGTGAGAAATTAGACACAAGAGATGTTTTGATAATCATTTTTCTCTTTCCGATATTGATCCTGATTCCTGGGCTTCCTGTATTTGCCGATCCAAGGCACCAAGCCGATACAAACAGGTTTTTTTTCTTCCTTTTTTTTTTCTTGCCTTCACTTCTTTCAGCTGACACAAAATATGATCAGTCAGTCTCATATTTTTTGAAGAAGGCAGTTTCAGAGATGTATTTCCGACCTAGAAAACACTACAGATATTAAATTACGCAGCAAGATCCAACATTTTCAGCGACCGACGGGCACCTCCAGGCGTCCAGGATGATGAATTCTACGGTTTTGTCTGTCATTGCTCTAGTTTCTGCTGCGTTATGTCCATCCTTTCCTTTCGACTTAAAAAGTTTGTCCATTTTCACACGATGACTCCTCAAATGCTTAGTAAGGTTACTTGTGTTCATTTAAGCAACATTCATGCCACCTCCGAAAACCACAGCCTTGCAAAATGAACATGTTACAGTTGTCCTGGTGGGCTTTTCCAGACTAAATTAACACCAAATTTAACCAACATAATGCTGATCTTAGATAGCTGGCTCGGTCTGCCACTGACAACTCAAAACAAGAAGCTGCAAGTCAGGATTGTTTAAACTCTTGTGCTTGCTTTCAGGGCAACAAAGAAGAATCAGGGTTCTGTTTATAAAAATGACATGATATTGGGTGGTGCATAGGTATAAATACTTGCAGATGCCCATGCCTCCGTTTTCAGCAGTATCAGGCTCAAATAGCTCCATTAGACACAGTTTCATCACTTGATCAGAAAGCAGTGATGAGCGAAAGCAAATTTGGTGTCATAATTTGAAAGAAAATATTGCACAGCAACTGCTGAATTAGTTTAAAATTCAAATAAATTAGAATCAACCGCTGATTGTTTCATCAGATCTCTCTGTGATTGCTGCGGACAGCAGAATTTTAAACTCTATGATTAGATTTTTTTTCTTCATCAAAATGTTGAGTTTTTATTGAATTGCCTCAGTGCTTTGATGTGCACAGGCTCATGCATATTTTGCTCTGATCTTGTGTCCAGTCCTTTGACATCAGGGAGGTATGATCTGTGCAGAAAGGTTTGGGACAGTCAAAACTAACAGTCTAACTCTGCAGCTCTGTAAAAGTACTCATGCCTAGTCTAACAGTAGAGGAGCGTGACGCACACAGGCCTTCACCATGACTACTCCTCCTGCTCCTCCTCTGTTTTCTCTACCTCTGTTTATCTCACTTGTTCTTTCATCCACATGGTTAGTCTCTGTCCTAATCGTTGACTGTCATTTCTTTCCTGTTCTGCTCCCTCACACTTTCTCCCGCTGCCGCTCTGTCATTATATCTCTCTGTCTTTTCTTCTTTTTTTCTCTCCCGCTCTGTTGTTAACATCCTCAGCTGTGCTCAGACCCCTGCATGAGGCTAACGCTCATAGCGGATTGGCTGTAGCTGCGTGCATGAGGAGCGCTGGGGGCCCAGTCAAATGCAGGCAGGAACAGGAAATGGAACGGGAGACAGCAAGCGCCCGCCCACAAGGGCCACGCAGGTACCACCACTGTGTCCCCCCCCCCCTTATGTGTCTGCAGCGGTGCCTGTATCAACATCACCTGAGACTCCTCCCTCACCCCCTCCGTCACTTGGTGTGTGTGTCCTCAACTCAAGCTGTCCTCAAACCCACCTCAGGACTCCTGTCCAGGGGTGGCGGCAGGCTGAAAACGCCTTAAAACCCTTTTGTTTGTGTCTTTGGCTCTGGCTGGCCAAAATCCCAGAACCCTGTTTTTGTGATCCCCAAGCGTTGAACCTTCACATCCTGCCATATATATATGTGTGTGTGTGAATGAGTGTGTCAACCATACACAGATACTTCTTACCCCCTTTGTGTGTTTGTTGCAATGCAGTAAAAACTTCCTTTGCTGTGTTCCCACCAAGAGTAAAGAGACAGAGGCAGAGTTTCCTTCTGCTTTCCGGTGCTTGTCTCCTTCCCTCCATTGTTGCTGTGTTTCTCTCTGTGGCTGTGTGCGGCTGATGTGTGCTTGTGTGCGGCTGATGCGTGCTCGTGTGCGGCTGATGCGTGCTCGTGTGCGGCTGAAGCGTGCTCGTGTGCGGCTGATGCGTGCTCGTGTGCGGCTGATGCGTGCTCGTGTGCGGCTGATGCGTGCTCGTGTGTGGCTCATGTGTGCTCGTGTGCTCTGTAAAGCTGCAGCACGTCTCTGTGCCTCTGTCCTGTGTGGGGCTGTGTGACTGCAGCACAGATCCTGGGCTATGGTTTGTTTGCTCGCTCTGTGACTGAAAATGTGTGAAATTTAATATATAAAACTTTTACAGTTAGTTTTAGAGATAATGCGTTGAATATATTTGAAATTATGATTACATAATACTAAAATATAACAGGGTCCAAGCCTCAAATGCACTTAAGGAACCAAAGGCTCACTGACTGGGAGTCATGAGAAAGTGCACTTTTAAATGAATCTTTGTGTTTAGGAGAAAAAAAAAAAAGGCTTTTAAAAGCTTAGAGGATTTTTTTTTAGATCAACATAGTTTGTAAAGTTTTGTTTTTTTTTTAATAGATCAACATAGTTTGTACACTTTTTTTTTGATAATTAATGTAAACAACCATTATCAATAAGGATTTCCAAGTATTTCCTTATTCAAGTATTCCTGTTTAAAGAGTTTGCCGCAGTTCATTGCCTGACTTAAATATTTCGAGTGTTGGGACTAAATAAGCCACTTGAGGGTCAAATTCAGTTTTTATAACTCTCTCAAAAGCATTAAAAATGAGAAAAGACCAGTGAGCGCTTTTGGTCGCCGGTTTGTGCTGCCTTTTAGAATAAGCCTTTAATGCCAGTGTACATAAGAATCACATGATCAAAACTGTACAGTGAAATTTGGTAGAGCATTCCCCACAAACAGCACTTCTCCACAAAAATGGGTGAAGGCTGGACATAATAGAAAAATAAGAATGTACTGAAGCACTCTCACGCACACAAACACATTATTGCACTCGGCATGTCCAGGATGTTTGCCTTATTGCACTTTCATTGTTTTAAGTTTACTAGTCTGGGTTACTCAGTAACCCTTGGTTTGACCACATACACGTTCATTCTGACCCCCACGAAACACTGGGGAAACTTTATAACATAAATTTTATTTAAGAGGATTAATGTTAACTAAATCTGCCAGCAGGTGAAGAACTGTTAGACAACAAAAACGTGCCTTAGAGCTTAATTCTTGTTGCAGAAAGTGTGACAACCAGCAGAGACATACAGACACATGTGTTGAAAAACAAACTCAATGTAAATGTCACATTTTAACATTGATCGTATAAAAAGAACTGGACAAGCCTGCTGTGACATCACCCGTGGGTTTTCTGAGAAGTGCTTTTGAAGTCTCTTCCCCTCTCGTACGGCTCAGCACCATGTTGCCAATGGGAGAAACAAGCAGGTCTGGGAACCAATTCGAACCCGCCCTCCTTAGTTCAGTCACTGCAAGTTAGCTATTGTAGCTTAGCTGGTCTATCTTATCCTAATCTATGATGTTAATTAACATTACTTTACAGTTCTCCTGATCAAATCTGTTCAGACTTTATCATTTCAATTCTTGATACCGAAACAAACATCCAAAACAAATGCCGCCAGGACTAGCGGCGGTCCACTGGGACGCTCAGCAGAGCATGAAACAACTTAAATATGCTCAATATTCTGCATTTTACTTTGCTAGTTTTCAAAAACATACAAAGGCATGATTGCAAAGACATCAGCAGCCTCACCTGTGTGATGTAAATCACAGGCATCGTGTAACTAAGTGGTTCATACATGAAGGGGTTTGTGGGTATGGTAGTAAAAGGTGAGTGGATTTTCAAAAAAAATATCAAGAAACCACAAATACTGTTAGTCTTCAGCATCAAAATCAATTGAAAGTCGGAGGGCCTCAGAAAAGTTACCGGGAAGATAGATATTTAGCCTATTATGTCTGTAGTTATGCCCAGACAAGCTAATCTGACTATGTTACTATAGCAACAAAACATACATAGCTGCTTTAAAGGCGGCTGTGAAACTCTTACTCTAAAATAGTTATTTCATTAGATCCTGTCTATGGTCTCGGTTATGTATTCTGAACTTTTTGTAATTATAAAGTTGGAGAAAATGATCATCTACTCTAATTGTTTAGTTTTGATGGCAGTCTGTGTTTCGATAGAACTCATTTTAAACTGGAGCAGTACTTTATAAAAAAAATGTAATCCAACAGTTAACAGTGGAAGTTAAGAGGAAAGAGTGGGTGGAAGTAAAGCTCTCAGCACTCAGCTTCTTTCATTACCTTCCTCCTCTCCTCTATTGATCAACATAAGCCTCTGATTTATAGCTTGCTGCTGCAAAGCCTTCTGGGTAATTACCGAGGCCAAAAAAAGAGACAGGAGAGTTAATGTGCAAGATGGGGGCTGGCACTCACGTAGACACAAACGACTGGGGACACCACACAAAAATAGATACATTTACAGACTTGTTATTCACACATACCAACACACTCGCTGCTACGCTGACAGAATGCAGAACGTGTTCCAAGTCGCTGCGGAGAGGCTCCGCTAATGTTCAGCATTCATCATATCCTCCATATATCAGTGTATGTAAATCAATAAAGTGATATAGTAGCCTGGTGTGACTGAATTCCTCTTTATGATAGAAGATGCATTTATTTCAGTGGGGATATACTGCAGCAAAGAGCAGACGCCTGCTTTGAAAATCTGACTGAAGTCAAAACTGAGGTGATTTCAGATGCTCAGATCAGAAAGTGGAGTTTTGTAATCTATCAGCTACCTGATCTGCAGCTGAGTTTGTGCTTGACTCATAAACAGCATGGCTCCCGTACACAAAGCAATGCTTGCACACGGCTGCATCACTGTTCGTACCTGTTCTGCTTGTTTGACCTGGGGCACTGTTGTGACCTTCCCTCAATGCAGTAGCTCACCTGACGTCAGAGCAGATCAGCTTTTCTCAGTTTTGTGTTTTTTTATTTCGTTTTTTCTTCCTGCTGCTTGCTGACTGAAGCCCTCCTCCCCCTCTCTTGTCCTCCAGTGAACAGCCTGGCTCGGTCCAAGTACTGCTGACGCCCAATCAGGAGGAGGAAGAGGACCAGGCAACCGCCAGCCAGGATGCTGCTCCGGGCCAGGACCCGCCCCCTCCGCCCTATCGACCCACACTCCCTCGACCCACACTCACCCTCAGCATCGCTCACCCCTGTGCCCCTTCGAGCCAAGCGGATGGGGAGGGAGGGCACCTGGGGAGGAGAGGGGAGGAAGGCGATGTTGGGGCAGAGGGGACGGGGGTGAGGCTGTGTGAGTTGCTGCAGGCAGGGGGGGTGAGTGTGAGACCCCTGGGGAAGCACTTAGCCATCTCTCTACCCTCACTTCCTCTACGTCTCTGGGATGCACACACCACTCACACCTCACAGTCAACACAACTTGAACCTTCAAATGCTCCACCTCCTCCATCAACTCCTCCCCCGTCTCCCCCTCTGGAAGCTTCTGGGCAAAGGAAACCTCTCGCACCGGTCTGGCAGCCACCCCAGCCTCATTCGGCCACCGGGGGGCCTCAGTATCGGCAGCAGCACGCGGCCGCAGCAGAAGGCAGCACACGTCACTGGTCCTCCTGGAGCTTGGACCGCCCGGATGCAGTGGTGACGCCGTATGACACGCCCCCTGATCGCTGTGTTCCCATCAGGCCACAGATGTATAGTCAGAACTACAGTTGCCAGTCGTCCCCAGGGCACTCCGTGTCCCAGCATGCCCCTGGGCGACACAGTGATCCTTCCTGTGACCGCGAGGAGGCTGAACTGTCTGAGCTCGACTCCCTTTATCAGGCCAGTCTGCTGGCTGGCAGGCCAGGTACACACACACACACACACACACATTACACAAATCATGAAAAATAATTTTATGAGCTAATTAACTGAAATCTGCATTGATAACAATAGTAACCTTAAGTTGAACTCCTATTGTAGAGTTGAAACAAAAGCACCTCACCACCATGATGTGTGGATGTAGCTACAAGTCATTTTGCAGTACTTTCTTTTTAATATATGTTCACTCATTTAAAGTTTTACATACAAGCAAATAACGTGAAAACCTTAAGTAAGTTAATTGGACCTCACAAAATCCCAAGCTTTACGTATGAGCAAAGATAAACTGATCAGATCTAATATGAAAATGTAAATTTACAAGGAAAAACATCCATGAACAGTGTGACTGGGATGGGGTCTAAGACACTTATTTGTTTAGAAGAAGCTACATCACAGGGAGGAGTGAAAACAATGTCATGAATTGATAGAAAAAATTCTGTTTGTGAAGAAGATGATGAAGTCATTTAAATATAAACATGGTTCAACAGAGTTATGACGCTCTGACAGCCTGGCTACAGTGCTGAAAAAAACCCACATCGGTGAATGCATAAGTGCTATTCAACTATCCTCTCAAATTATGTTGGATTTCTTTGTGGTCTATTTTAAAGTATTGAAAATATGAATTCAATCAAAGAGACATCTCACATTTTAATCCATTATTTATTTATTTATTTTTTAGGAAAGCAACACTGAAGTGTTTTCCATGTTGAGGCTGTAGAACCAAAAATCAGCTTTTGTAGAAGTAAAATTTAGGTGACTGCTTTCAAGTCAAAAAAGTTGAAAGAAAAACACTTTTACTATTGTGTTGCATCACTTTGTCTCTCAGTTACTCATTTTAATCATTTGGTAACTGAGAATATCATTTGTTGTACTTTTCTAGAAGAATGTGTAATACAGGATTTCAGTCTTAGGGAGCCATTGTTGGATTCTCCTTTTCATGATGCAGCATTGATGTTCAATAACATTGTGTCTATGAAGCTGTGCTGAACCAAGTCTGGCATTGTCCTGCTGAAATAACCACAGACCTCTTGGGAAAAATGGTATATTATTATCTAGACACAATCTTAATGGTAGCGTACTTTACATATTGGATCATTTTCAAATGATATCCCTGCTCTATCAAAGTGATTTAAAAAATCTTTTTCTCTCTGCTGTAATGAATTGAGTTAAGGACAATGATGTTTGACTCTGTGAACTGATGTTGCTAGTACTTTAGCTGCAGACTTAGCACTCATTAATCCTGCACATGACATTGAAAGATAGTTACTACCGACAGATCACTGATGCCTGTAGAAAATATGTCTATGTTTTTTTCTCAGGGATTAGCTCATACCCAGCTTTATTTCTGCACAGACTCAAAGTATACCCTTGGTCACAAAGGTTCCTACGAACAGTGGGTTCATGTGAATCTCCCAGTTTGTACGAAATCTGGAGTTCGTAGACATTCGTAGAGGGGGGAATAGTTTCTTACAGTCTTTGGAGGAACTCGATGTGGTTGCTGTTAAATTCACAAGAGCAGCCTGAGGCATTCTTGAGAAAATGAGGGGATTTTCTGCCGCATGCTGGCCGTAGAGTTTATATGATCTCTGTAAGGATGCCTTTTTACGGATGGTATACTTATGGCCATCTCACGAAAACTGTTGTCAGAAGGTGGTCATTTGGGACCCCTTTGTGCAACTCACAGCAATCTCAACTCATTGGTCAGAAGGTCCTATGACTTTTGGTACATTTTGTCATAAGTGGTGGCTGTCTAATATTTTCCAACATCAGTGTCTTGGTTGTTTCATATGCTGGAATATTCACGGAAACGTTCGTAATTTTCTAGATGGTTATCATGAGGAGAAGACCTCAGCTGAACCTTTTA
Source organism: Zenarchopterus dispar (assembly GCA_028564865.1). Classification (NCBI taxonomy): domain Eukaryota; kingdom Metazoa; phylum Chordata; class Actinopteri; order Beloniformes; family Zenarchopteridae; genus Zenarchopterus; species Zenarchopterus dispar. The sequence goes on along the minus strand of JAOWBL010000011.1, from coordinate 8,357,501 downwards.
CAGCTGCAGAACGAAAAAGAAGATCTAGAGGTTGTAGCTGCTGTTCAGCTGAGGCCAAGCGATGCATGTATGAGGTACTTCCAGAAGTACCGACGAAGATGCGTACTTCTGCCTTACGCATCTCAGTTCAAAAGCTGTTCATGGGAATGGTGTAAGAACAACTTCATGTGTTCTTGAGCCTTACTTATATGAACATAGTGTGTTGTTCTCTTAGGTTGTTCTTAAGATATTCGACCATCGGGCCTCTGACACGGCTTTTCGTGGTGCGTTTGTAGAAGATTTCGGACATGACCATCGACCTGGTCACTAACTTAGGAATGGGCTACGAACACCAGATTCTTATAAAGCTGCCTTGAGGAGGCTGCAGGAAATGGTCCAAAAATCATTCATAGAGTATTTGCAGCTGTTGTTATGAGTCACTGTGACCGAGGCTTATTCCTCCCTCCCTGTATAATGCACATCAAGGTTACACTGGTTCAGCCACAGAATATGGCTGTGTCCGCATTAAAACACATCATTTTTTGAAATGTCTTTAAACACAAGAAAATTACTCAGAGTGCTCTACTCTATATGCCAGGTCTCGCTGTAAATGATCACCAGGAGCACACCAGAAATGGAGAAGCATATGTGCACCATCTCTAAACACAATTAAAGCTCTGGAGTATGTGGCATATTGTCCATGAGACCATATCTATCATATCATCTATCATATATGGTTGAAGAACCAAAGATTTTGCTTAGTCGAGATAAAAGGCTCAGAAGCTTCCCCAGCACAAACATAAGCCTGTAAACGCTGTTGCAGTTGCTTTTCAGGGTTTATTCACACTGGTACCCATTTTTAAATAAATAGTGTTTGAGGACTCCAAGATGCTGGAAATGTTGGGGTGTGGGGGGGCATGTTTTGTTGTAAATTCATTCAAGCCTCCATTGAGGCTTCGCTGGTTATAGCAGCACCCTGAAGGCTCCAAGGGCACTCATGTCAGTGGTAGCTAACCGATTTCTCCAGACTCCCTGAAACTTTTCACAAGAGAAAAGATTCGGTAAAATATTTTCTCTTGTTAGATATGAATTTTCTCAAATTAGATACGAATTAGACCGTACATGTTGAAAAATCTGCGCTCCTCACAATTATGCATCGAGAATCATATTTTTGAAAATGATCAATATTTGACAGTCTGGCACAAAGTTCTGAGCTATGAGCGACCCGTGCTTGAAATGACTCCATATTCCTCAAAAGTCTGAATTCAGATTCAGAATTATGTCAAATTTGAGTTAACCAGGTTCCACTTCCAAAGTTGGAAAATGAAGCTGTCCAAATGCTGGACGAGCTACTTCCACTGCTAGTCTTTGTTTAGCAAAACTACTTCATGGCAGGTATTTAGCACATATAAACATCATAGCCTTGTGTCCATAAATACGTTTTCACAGTCCTGGGTCCCACTGGGACGGGGTCCATCTTTTGATTTTATGGTTTTGCTTTATCATCTGCATGACTTCAGCTCATAAAGGGAGCGTTTCAGAAGTGGAGCGCTGTCTGCGAGTTTATGAGTTCACCCTTAGTTTTCAAAGCTACATGAGAGCTGTGTGTAATCTTATCATTTCTAGACATATTTATCACTATGTCTTGTTCTTTCTGGAATTATCAATACATAAAGATTGAGTTGCATCAAATAAAATGCGCTCTTCAACTTCTAAAATTAAATATCATCATATGAGAATGAAATCTCTTTTAAAAGGCTGAATTGTTTACCAACAGGCTCCGCAGCATCTTGTAATGTCAACGTACAAGCTGGAACCTTCTTGTGCTGTTTTATTTTGAAAATTTACTGTCATCTCCATGCCATTGTTGTGTCTGACTTCCTGCCAGCTCGAGTTGGCATGTGTAAATTGGTGCAGCTTGACCTCTGTCGAGTGCCAAAACAGACTCGGTGCATATTAATGGCGGAGCGGAGCAGACCACGTCACAGATGGGACCGCTCTCATTGACTCGAGTGGCATTGAGTCGCAGCGTAGTTGTTCCACCGCACTTCCCCACCCTTTTGTGGGAGCTTGGGGTCCGACTTATCAAGTTGCCTTTCTAGCTTCAGGTGGTGTTCCAGAGGAAGCTTCAAACCTGGATTTCAAAAACACACCATCACCCTTTGGTGACTAGTCCTTTTTTCCCAGTGCTGATACTCTAACCTTCCACAAATTAATCTGATAACTGTAGGATCTACAAGAAGTGTAGATATTTTTAAAATGATTTTTTGCTATTCCTTTGTCTTTTTTTCAGCTCATTTTGTTGTTGGCACCATATAAACTCAGAAAATCATTTCTTTTTCTGGATTTTCACTTTTGAGTGTTGAATAAAATTTCTAACAGATTCACTTGCTGACTTTTAGAAACCTTCCCAGTTTATCGGAGGTTTTTCTTTTCTCACTCAAAAACGGACCCTGTGTTTGAAGAGTTTGGTTTGTGAATGAGATATCTTAACTCAGTGTTGTAGATTACAAGAATCGGTGCTTCAGTTGTCATCAGCTGCTGGAAGCTCAGTTCATCAAAAACAGGAGGAGCATGAGGTTCAACTTGGATTTTTGCAGAGTAAGCTGTAGTCATATTTTGGCCATCTGTGTTCTCAGGCTGCAGCCCGTCAGAGAGACTCATATCCAGGGTGGGAGGGCAGACTCGCTCCAAGACCCCCAACGCAGACATGGAGAGGAGTATGTACGGGGCGGACTGCACCAACACCCCCACCTACCTCAACAAGGCAACACTTCACTAATTGTTTCTGCAGGATCCCATCACGGGTTCATATGTGGCCAGCTGGAGGCATTTTGAGCCTTCTGACAGACATCCTCTACCTCTACAGCCAGTGACGCTGCGGGATGCACATTTCCGGGTGGAGCCTGACGATGAGGAGAACCAGAGGCGAATAGGACGCAGCCTGAGCGGCACGGTGGTGACCTCTCGCCGCGGCCGCCTCACTGCAACCCGCAGCTTTGTGAGTAGAGCTTCCTGTGCTCTGCTGCCCCCCTGTGGCCGTGCTATTGAATTGCATCTGCCTGATGTCCCCTGCGCACACTTTACACATTGCTTTTTCCGTGTGCTCTTCTCCCCCCACTGTCTGTCTCATTTCTTCCTGTTGTGCTGCTTTTTCTGTTTCCTCCTCTCCTCCTGCTCTCTGCTTCTCTTCCTCTTCTCTCCTCTGTCTCTCTCAAAGGTGAAGCAGGCTGATGTCAGTGCCTCTCCTTGCTTACTTCCTCTCTTCTGAGTCCCCTGTTGCTATTCCACCACTATCACCTCCTCCATCCTCCTCATCACCAACACCTTCTCATCACCACTTCCCTTCACCGCTTCACAGGTAAACACAACTCATGTGATGTACTAATTTTAGTTTGAGGAAAATGCAACTGACTTGCACCGTTAGTACGCTCATCTGTGTTCTGGTTAAGCTACTTAGTGTGCAAGTAAGGCACAGTTTAGAGAAAACAAAGTTTAAAATCAGATCAGAACAATAAAATGAGTCTCATTTGTGAATAAGACAAACACCTTCTGGGAAAATAGGCTCATCTGGCATAAAAACAAGCAAATTCCCCCTTTGCATTTAGTTGATCCTGGGGATGTCGGTAATTACAGAGCCTAAGGGGATTTACATCCCTGTGCAGCTCTGCTGTGTGTTAGATAGGAGCAAATCCCCCAGAAATACACATTTTATTTTTGGCCGAAAGATAACCAAATTCACAACAAAATATGCAGGATATTATTTTTAAAAAAAAAACCCTTTTCTCCTGTTTTTAATGGTACAAATCTTCATCACGGCCGTGTAGTTGCAAGATCCAGAAGTCAAGAAAAAGTTATTGAGAAACTAAGAATAAACTAACAAAAGCAACAACCTTGAATACAAATGGAGTCCAAAACATATTAAAAACAGGAGAAAAAACATCTGACAAATTAACTGGCAAATCAAACATTGACCACAAAATACCAGAAAGTAAAAAGAAAAAAAAGTCATCTGAAAAAAGCCGAGGAGCAAAAAAATGACAAAAGAAAACAAAAAAAACAGAATACATGTGTGAATCAACAAACAGAGAATAACATAAATGTTATTGGAGATTCGAGGTCTTCGTTGCTGAGCGTCTTTAAACGAGAGCCTCTCGTGGTATCGGTGGTCCAACCCTGAATTTTGTGAAATCAAGAGAATTTTTGTTTTAAAGAGTGTTTTTATTTTATTTTTTTTACATTTTTTCCCAATTCAATTTTTCTGATTTGGTTCACAAACAAAATAAACTAAAATATGATATTGTTTTTCTCTTTTTCCGATTTTGTTCTGAAACAGGAAAACCAAAGAACGACCAGTACAAAGATGACGCAGGCTTGATGATGGCAAATAACTTTGCCGTCATCGGGGTCCCTCGTAGGAACACTCTTGTCTGATCACACAGCAGATTCTTTATTTTAGACTAGTTTACCTTGTTTTATTTACATCCTCATCCTCTTTAAAACAGCCTGCCAAGCAGAAGAATCACTTCAAGTCTTTATTCTCATCAAGCTTGACTCTGCTAAAATGTTTACTGATGCACATCGATCCAAAGTACACACCATGTTTCAATCATCTTTCCACCAGAGAAACTGGGACTTTTAATTCAAAACTGAGCATTTAAAATACTAGCCACATGCGTGGATGTGCAAGCACGAAATATAATCTGGTTGGAAAAGCTTGTCTGCAGGGGAGCGTGCACAAAGAGCATGTTTCAAGTCCTGCCGTTGCTGCATACTTCCTCGCGTCTCACGTGGACTTTGAGGCAGGAGGAGTGGCTGATGTTTGCTCTGCTACCACCTGAAAACTTTTGCTGTCACACCGTTTACTAATTGCAAAGGACCTGTAGCTTGTCTGAAAAGTATTTTATTGATCGAAGACAACACATTAAAGAAGTGATCAGCAGAGTCCGGACATCCACCAGTGTTCCTGCCTCCACGGTCTGAAGTGATGAATGAATGTGACTGAGCGTTTGCATGTCGAGGTTCGAGCACGCAGCCTTCACAGCTCCACGCTCACATGTGCACTGAGAGCAGAAGCTTCCATTTCTCTGCGAGTGGATACTAACATGCACACTCATATGTTGAGCAAGTGCAGGGTATGATCAAGCATGTGTATATATGAGACCCAAAAAGGCCATAAGAGATGTTTAAGTCTCTAAAATAAAGCCTAAGTGCTGAATCTCACTGGTGCCGCCTCTCCAAAGGTCTTAATTCAACGACACCAACAACAGAGTTGCTTTTATTATGTCGTGTGCAAAAGTTTAGATGTTTTCTGTGTAAAAAACATAATAAAATCATAGTGGGTCTTAATTAAGACAATACAACTTCAAACATACAATAACAGATTACTTTCTCTACTGCCCCATTTCCATAACAAAATGAAGCCAAAAAAGGAAAAAAAAATGTGGGAAATACCAAGTGCCCACTTTGATCCAGGAGCGTAGAAATCCACCTTTAGCAGCTGTGATGGAGTGCACTCAGTGCAGACTCTTTTTTTGTTGGTAGAGTTTTAGTTCAGATGTCCCACACAGCTGTTAAGAAATGTTCTGAGGACTGTTTAGTATTTAGTCCAAAGCATTCTTGTTCTGTTGAAGTGGTTCTGTCATTCCTGCACCGAAACCTAAGAGAAATGTTTGGCCCTTTTTCATGCAAAAGATCCTTTAAAAATTCACTGTCTTCAGTCATATCGCTAAGTATTTTTTTTTTTTGTTTTTGATTGCTTCCATATTATTTCAGCCTTACTCAGATATTGCACCTAGTGGTTAAAATATGTTTGGACAGAGACATCGGATACTTGCAGCAATAACTTGAAGTGGACATTTCCTGGAGGGTTCCACTCTGAACTCACCTGGTCTTAGGACGTTGACCCAGAGATTTTGTGGTTTGTTCAGATGCAGTTTTGGGAACCTCTGTCATGTTTCCATGTCGAGTTTAGATGAAGGAGGTTTTTTTCTCCTGACATTGATCCCCCCGAACCACATTTGTTAGTCTTCTTCTAGCCGAGCTGCCGAAGACTTTAACATTTAACCTGCTCAGAGAAGCTCATTGTGTGAGATGTAACACTTTAAAAAAAAACAGGACAAAAATAGTTAATTCTCTAAGATCAGTCCTCGTGTATGTCCCTGTTGGGATTGTGTTACACAGCTGCTGAGCTAAAAGCTGCGAGGTGGTACTTAGTACTACCCTCATGATTTTTTATTTGTAATTCTTTTCTCCTTTTAGCTTCATTTTTGCTGCATATATGACACACTGAAACAACGTAAACCTTGTTCTTTGTCTCTTTGTCCCTAACACTAGGACCCAATATAATCAGATGATTTTATTAGGGTTTTGGGAGAATAAAACATGGGACTAAAAGGGAGAGTACATTTGCACATAACTGTAACTGTCCATTTGGCTTGAGAGTTAAAGCTGACATTGAAAAACATGTCTTGAGTTTTAGCAGTGAATTAATTGTTGCCTTCTACACATGTGCACTTCTATCTTTTTTTTTTATAATCGCTGTTTATAAAATTTTCTAGGTAAAATTTTTCAAAAGGTTCCTCGTGGTGATGAAATCCTCAGACAACTCTTACAGTATCTGGCTTCCAGTTAAAACCAGATCCTGGCTGAGATAAAAGCACCTCAGCCCTGCGGTGAGGAGAAAGAGGGAGAACTTTGAACGGAGGAAGAGGAAGAAGAACTTTCTGTGTAATTAACTCACTTAATGACAGTGAGTTAATGAACACTGTAATTAGCTGGTGCGGGGAGAAAGTTTGTCGTTGATTTTCTTAGAGATGGACTTGCATCTCTTCCCCGAGGCAATTAGACTATTATGCCTGCAATAAAGATACTAAATAAAGTACCAATACAAAGATACTTTGGCGTTATAAAAATGCAACGGTGCAGCAGGGATGAGTAATGAACTTAATGAGTTAATTCCTGTAGTCTTGCTTGGTCGCTGGTTTAATGTTAGCTTTACGCTCCACACACTACAGCTGTTTACTGTTAGATCCAAAGCCTATAAATGATCGGACACGGAAAAAACGGTGTTTTTTCAGTTTTTACCAGAAAATATTCAGTTTACAGTTAAAGAAAACTCTCTTTCAAATGCATGTGAAAAACTGTTCCACATAAAGGTGCTGGCTGTCCCGTCAGTGTTTCTTCATCGAGGGGTGGCTGGGTGGGTGCAGCGGCTTGCAGACCTTACTGTTCAGATCATGAGCCACAGATGGAATAATTCTTCAGATTTGTAACATTTTAAAATGAAAAAGGGCAGAAAAATATTATTATGCTTTCTCTTAAATTAAAACATTAGTTCAAGAATAAAACAGCCCTAAAAAAGTGGAATAAAGGCACACCATATCTGCATTGCTTACAAAAAGATCTGTTTAATAAAACTTTGGACTTTTAAAAAAATTAAATCCGATTTATACCAAAAAAAAAAACTGTCCTAATATATTTAGGTAGATTTTGTGATCTTTTTTCCCCCATCAGTGCTCCAGTGGGTCATGAGCCTGATAGATCAGACCTACGTCTAGAAAACATAGAGTCTAAAAAACAATCCACATCCGAGGGGCGGTACCAACGGTTGCTTAGCAATCTGCCTGTGCATGCAGTTGGTTAGTGATGTATTCAGAGTGACAGAAATGAGAGAGTGAGTTGTGTAGAGGAGTAAATTATCTGTTGGTGTAGCTGTCGGCAAAACGGCAAATACATCCACCTTACAGAGGAATGATTTGAGTGTCGACTTCACTTCAAAATCTTTAACTGTCTACACCAAAGCTGATTCAAATGGCCACCAGTCCTCAGTCACCGCTCTGTTGTCATGGTTTTAAGCCCTCTCAGAGACTCCCGCTACAAGCGTTGACCAATTTAATTGGCTCTTCATGACATTTGGTGATAGTTAATGAGCTCCAGCGGATGGAAATCCACGTGACTACAGTTGGTTCGATTTGGACCGTTGTCTGAAGAGGTCACGGTACTCTGAGGTTGGAGAATCGAGGATCATTTCTGCACGGGAACTCAGAGTCACAGAGAAGCCAAATTTTCACCACGTAAAAAAAAAAAAAACCCTCTAGCCACATTAATTTCATTGCAGTTGGAGCAAATGCTGTGCTGTGGATCTTGTACACTACGTCTCTACTTTTACTACTACAACACTCCTTTTCTCCGTGGGCTTGTGGGGTTGCTTCAGGAACTGCTTTGTCAGCATGTGGACTGTGCAGAAGTCCTAGAAGAGGTGTTTGAGAAATTATCTCCAAAAATTAAACTGTAAGTCCTGACCCCGACGCAACGGTCCCAGTACCCCACACTCCTGGAGAACTTTCCACAGGATATTCCCAGAGACAACGTCCAACGCATTTCCCAACTCAGTATACTACCAGTCGGGTAAACTCCCAGTCCCAAGGGTCCAGTGAGAGTAGAGACCTGATCCAAGGTTTCTGGTCCTCAGAGCTCTGTCACTGTGGAGCTTTTTCACTACCCTGGTGACTTCAAGCCCACCCCAGAGACCCCATGTTTTTTAAAAGACTCAGAACCGGACATTAAACAAACTTACAGGAAGTTGCTTATTAAAAAAAAATCTTCTGTATTCATTCGTCCACAGTTCAGAGTTATATTTAAGAAAGTTACTCTACACCTCTATCCTGACCTTCTTGTTATCTAACCTGGTGTCCATCCACTTTTGCGTCTGTTTTTCCAGGAGCTGTCGGGTGGTGCAGGGAGTTTCTGGCTGTGTCTGACGGGGGTCAAGCTGTCCTCGGACCAGAGTCCTGCTCTGCTTCAGTAACGTCTTGTTACTCACCCACCTTTACATGGGGCAGCAGCGACGCCGAGGTTCTCCACAGCCTCGCCTCGATGGACCTGGAACCAACTCGGAGGGGTCACCTCGACCCCTCCCATCCTGTTCCTCCTTCTCCTCCACCCACAGACACATGCACGCACACATACACATCTGCACTGATGTAGAGCCTCCCTCAGCGCCTGCAGCACCCTGCTTCGCCCCTTCTTGCCTTTGTCCCTCCCTCCTCTCCCTTGACCTTCTATTCTGTCTATGCAGTCACTCTGACGCCCCCACCCCAACTACAACCTCAACCTTGCCCCCACCCCCTCCAACTACCCAGGACTGTTGTTTCTCGTCTCCCCCGGGGTTTGAGAGGGCTTCCTTGTGCAGTCGGCTTGTAGTCGTCTGATGGGGACCGAACCTCACAGCGAACTTGTCCTCCGTCCCACAGGACCCCGGCTCAGGGGGAGACTAACAAAGTAGCCACGCCTCTTCCTCTTCCTTCATGGGCATTTCCTGTTGGACGTACGTGTAGCTGAACTGAGTCTATTTCAGATGGACAGCCATATTTTTCTCTCTTCGTTTTCTTGTGTTTTTCTTGTGCGTGCACACAGTAAATCCACCCAGACTGAACTCTAATAACTAAAAGTCATGTACAGAAAAACTCATGTATGAAACCTGTATGTTCATTAATAAGACCTTATGGAATGTTGATAATGATAATTAACAAATATTGATAAACTAAAAGTGGTACTTCCTCATGTCTGCATTTTAAATAGGAGTGGAGTGCACTTCACAAGTGTCTAGCTGGAGTTTCTCCCCCTCCCCAAAACCGCTCGCCGACCTAATGACAGCTCTCCCGTTTCTACCGGGAGATTAAACAAGAAAAGCGCTTCCTTTTCCTCTGCTATCTTTGACTCGTTCGTTTTTCTCTCTCTTTTATTTTCTAATCTGTCTTTTTTTTTTTTTTTTTTAATAGCTTGCTTTCTTTGTTTGAGACGGGAAACAGTGGCACCACAACCAGGCCGGCAGGGTAGGGAAGCAGGAGAAGGAAGGAGCGAATGTAGCGGCGGGAACTCTTCTCGTAGGCTTTTATTGTGGAAAGGCGGATGACACAAGTGCACTTTGCAGGGCTGTTCGGCAGAAGTGCACTTTCTGAGGGCTATTTGACAAAGGAGCCAGTGGAAGAGACGTGCGTGGTATTTGTTTTACTTCGAGGCCTCAGGTGAACAGAAAAACAGAAAAACGCTCACCTTCAGTCTAATATAAACATGCTTTATATGATAAATCCGTATTAGAGGTATATTTTCAGCCTGTGAGCTATCTTCAGCGATGTCAACCATTCTCGAGCAGTTATTCTACATCTGTGGGCCCCTTCATGGAGTAGCATTCTGACATGTGTGGAGTGCATTTATGATATGCTTTATTCAGTAGAAATTAACAAAGCCCTTATAAAACAAATGGCCAATGTAAAGTTTTTCAAGAATTTACTAATGTTGACTGATTGTTGTAACTAAACCAAAGGTTGCCACTTTTTATTTTTCATTTAGGTTCATTGTTTGTTGTTGATTGTTTGGTTACTTTTTTGGGTTCTGGATGTGGGAGAATGTAGCCAATTGTAGCGCATGAGTCCGCTATGCAAATCAACCTTCCCTCACAATCCTGCATCAGAGACGGCCAGGAGGCAGACACACCCACCCGCGGGCGCGCCCACGGACTCTGGCGGAGGTGATACGGACACGGACGTGAGACCTCACGTTTAATGCTGCTGGGGAGCCTTGTTGCCCCGGATCTGCTGACACGTTTGAGTACAAAAAGAGCGGCGGAGAAGCAGGTCGAATGAATGTAAATTAGCAGATGAAAGTGTGAGTTTGTGAATGACGCGACGATCTGAGGCAGAGAAGGGTGCACGGCTGGATCGAGACGGGATTTTTTTGTGGGTGTGTGTAGACTTAAGTGTGTGTCAGTTTTGGGGTGGTGTTGCTCGGGGAAAGAGGGAACCTGTATTTTTGCAATAAAGTTATTACCGATGCGCTCCCACAGGGGGTGTAACCACCGTAACGTGTGTCCATCGTCATTTGTGGAAAGATGATCGAGTGCATAAGGAGAACTGGACAGATCCTCTGATGTCAGCCAAAGGTGCCTGAAAAGTAGCTTTGAAATCAGTATTTTCTCTTAGACCTATGGGGGCGCCATTGTAGCTGGAAGCTGCTGCGATTCACCCGTGTATCCAAAAATGGGCAAATAGGTAGACGTACATAAAAAATACACACTATATTGATTTCATGGGTGTGAAATGTAGCTGTTTTTGTTCCAGGCTACGAATTTATTAATTTCTGCTGCAAATTTGGACATTTTTACATGAGGGTTAATGGAAGTTGACATGCTTTTGGAGTTAGTCGAGGAATGATATTTTTCCTCACTTGCGGGGTCATGTCATGTCCCTTGGTCAAGGTCAAAAAAGGCACTCCATCAAGGAGAAAGGAGACCTGCAGGAGGTCTGTCTGGTGAAGTAAATAATTTGTGGAGGTGAACTGCAACAAGCTGTGCATTTTTACAAAACTTTAAATTGTCACAGTGTGAACAGTCAATCCTTATAAAAAAAAGAAGAGAAATCCCATCCCTCTTAGGCTTTTGATGTTTAGTGACCCTGTTTTTGTAAGCCCACACACATTAGAACTAGCCTCTAAGGTCACGTCCTGGTCTATATCTAACCCTCTTAAAGATAAGTTGAACTTATCTGTCCACCACAGGTTTTGATGGCTTTCAAGATTATAACGAAGATTATTACTCCACTCTTTTGTGCTGTATAAAACACACAGAGGCTGAACTGCATACCTTCTTTTCTGCTACTGTTTCACCTTTATTCCACTTTGGGCGGGAGGAAAAGATTTTATCCTCTCCACGAGGATGGCAGCAAAATCCTTGCAGCGGATGACATCAGTCCATCATGGAGACGGAGAGAGATGAGCCATCTGACAGTGGCGCTCAGGGAAGCTGTCACAACGCTGAGGCAAAATAATGACCTAGTGACAAGTGAGCTCAAGATGGTGAGGGGAAAAACAAAATACCTCCAGGTTTTCAAGCATAATGAGTCAGAGACGGGCTGGACTGGCACTATTACTAACCTGGTCACTCAACCGGACTGAGCTAGGTAAACACTGCTGGCGTACATAACAACCTGGTGGAGAAATCTCCACTTCCCGAAGCTGGATCTTTGTCTTCCTCCCACTGAAAGCAGGACTGGTGTCTCCCTGCTCCAGCTGCAGCAACACAGCAAACACCAGCAGGGACAAAGAAACTGGTTCCCACAGGAACAGCCAGGTACAAACGTTAATTTTCTTTATTCTTGTTTATTCAGTGCTGTGTTTTATTCAGCATTTGCTGCATTAAGCAGAGACATCCAGGAGTTGTTGCTGACTGTCTACCATAAAGTAGACGGAAGTACAAAAAATATTTCACGGGCTCATCGTGAATGCACAGTTGGAGAGTGGAGGCAGAATGAAGATTTGTCTCCAGTTTGTGTCTTTATACCACGACTGTATGAAAGTACCTAAAAGGAAACCAGTAACAGTATCAGTCTGGGTGGTGCTCCTGTTCCAGCATGCAACAATGCATCCATATGTACTTTTAAAATCTCTTTAAAAACAAAAGAAAACAGGGCAGTCCAGATTCTGTAGGGTCCTGTGACATCACAGACCCAGATCAGACTAGAATGATCTACCAGAATTATCTAGAATTAGCTTCTCCCTCTTTAGGGTCACCCATTCTTACATTTTCTGGTTTTGTTGACTCTTAAGAAACAAAAAGCTGCAGCAGTTATTTTAAAAGAGGCACTCAATGCAGAGGGTGACTTCACTCCTCAAGTGTGCTGCTGTGGACAGAGTGGTTAAGACGTGGTGGGGAAGGGTGCTGTTGGACTGTTTCTCACAGAAAGACAAACTTGGTATGGTTGTGTAAACAACTATTGAATTCATACAATTCTTTACTAAAAGATGCCTTCTTAGAAAACCATGAAGGCAAATTTATTTTTCAGACATTTTCCAGTCTAGCCAATATCAGGAAAATACTGTTTTTTTAATTTATGCACGAGGAACAATATTCTCATCTAATATTGGTATAAATGTCAAAGGAGACATTTTGCTGTATTGAGCCCTTTTACTTTTATGTTAAATAAACCTATCTGACAGTTCTTTTACTTTTTGAAGTAAAATTTTCAATCCCTAAATTCAGCTTGAAACAAAGTACTTTCACAGTGGAGTATTTGTACTTTTACTTATGTTTGTCCACCACTGAACTTCTTTTCTTCTTCTTCTTTTTTTGTCAGACACAACTATGTCATGATGGCACTTTTAACTTGACCTGGTGGAAAAAAAATGTGCCAAACTGTTTTCCGATCAAGGGTCCGTGTCAGAAAGGAAGTTCATGAAACTTTGTTTTACAGACTAACTCAGACTCGACAAACACTTGAGAAACTCTGAATTTCTGGTTTCAAGTCACGGATTTGAAGTAGATTCTGCCAACTCTGATTTCCTTCACAGTGACTACAAAAATTCATGATTTACCATCACGCCAATTAGTAAACAGGACAAATCCTTCTACCTTTCATCATAAGAAATAGAGCTTTTATTGCTATATAAAATGATATAAAGTGAATTTGAGGAAAAGTAACATGGCTGCAGTGCTGAAAAAAAATTGGCATGTGAGAACTTCCAGAGTGAGTGAGTTCAGAGGTCACTCCACCATTGAACTTCTAAATCATATAGATATATTTATATAATTCAGGGAAAAAATGACTGACTTCAAAATAAATACAACATAATGTGTGGAGCAATATGAATAATTGACTTGGTGAAGGCAGAGTGACTCATTAGAAGTATAATTATTTTAGAAATATTTTATGTGAATATTGGCAGTATGACTGTGGTTGTCTTCAGTAATGATAATAATAAAACCCTTTATTTAACAGAATCAATTAAAAAATACATATAAATAAAAATTTCAACAGTCTACCTTTCACTCAAAGAGAGCAGATCCCTGTGACCCTAAATAGAAATAAACGGGTGTATGTAATGGACGGATGGAGAAAAAAACAGCAACAAAATGTATGTGGAAGACCCAGCAAACGTTTCCTATCAAAGTGCAGTTTCCTCATCTACCACTAGATGTAGATACCTCATTGCACCACCCAGTCCACATGCTCTTCACTTTAACAATATTTGATGGAGCTTTTGTTGATCAAACAGAAAAAAGAAAGCAGCTCAGCGCAGAGAAACAGTATGGATCAATAGCCAGTGACTTTTACATGAACCTCTTTTCTGCACATGGAGATTGCATTTGATGGTCGTTTTACGTCTGCCCCTATGTGGGTATATGTTTATGTCTGCCGTCTGGGTGGGCTGAGTTTGAGGCTAGGAAGGTGTCTGCTGGTAAATGGACTGTCTTCTGTTTTCTAGGGTTGGACGTTAGAGCTCAGGGGTCAGATCTCCAACATTTTGATATGCTGACGACTGAGCCTGAGACACTCTTGTTGTTGTTGTTCAGCACAGCCGTTTTTACTGGTCCTTTCCACTCATATCTAACACAGGTCGGTGTGGCTGTAATACCATTAAATCAGTGAGTAATACCATAATAGTTTTAGCAGATTCCAACAGGCTGACTAGAACCAGAGCCAAGAAAACACAGCACGTGGACAGTAAAGTTCAAACTTGCTGGAAAATGCCCAGAAAGGAAATAACAGGTTTGCATAATGAGAGAAAAATGAGCAACATCACCTTACCTTGCAGAAAGCCCTGTGTGTGAACTTTTAAGACCCAGAGCTGAACAAATCTGCTAAGTTAGCTCAACTAAGAATTAAGATTCTGAGAAAGATCTTTCTTAATAGATTAATGAGTAGTTGCTAAGAAAGGTGGCATCTTTCTCACCAATATCTTCATTCAGCACTAAAACAGGCACAGTAAAAAATAACAACCATGTGGAGCATGTCACCATGTGAATACATACCAGTACACATGGACAACCCTTAAGAGGACTGCCTGAGCTGTTTTTTTTTTTTGTCTGCATATATTTTAATGGTTAGTACCATGATTTGGTAAAACCATTTATCCAAAGGTGTATATATGCATTTTACTCTTTAAGCAGACATTTCCATTTGGTGCATTAATGTGGGATGTGTCCTTCCTGCCTGAGCTCTTTTTAACCGGTCATTTTACTCGAAACAAAAGATGCTACTAATGACTTATGTTTGAAGAGAAAAAAAAACTTTGTTAGATGTGGATTTTTTTTTGTAGATAAATGAGCTCACATTTACCTCTCATCATCTTTTCATTTCTGTGTTTGACCACTGGACTGACATATCTTTGATGACATGGTGTTTTATTTTTCTGTTAAATGTGGTGCAGGGCTAATAGCCAATCAGCTCTACTTTGGTTGCATCTGTTATAAGGACATTATTTCAGGAGTGTTGTATATAGTTCTAATACAACTTTGCAAACCTAGGCCATGCTGCAATGTTCATTTTGGAAAGAACAGTTTTTCTCCTGGTAATCCCTCCATACAAGCCATATCGTCATGAACTTTAACAGTTAACATGCTAACTGAGGTCTGCAGAGTCTGAGATTGAGTTACACAATCAGACCTTGAGGTGAACCTCCTGGGATGCCCATTTCTGGGAACATTGCTTCTGGGAAAGACATTGTTGACATCTTTCTCTTCTTATCTCCTTGTCTTGAATGTTTTCCAATTTTCCAATGTAGAATAATCTTTCTAAGTCTAAAATAATGGACAAGAAACTGTTTGAAAATGACCTTAAAAGCCTTGCCAGATGGATTAACAGGCCCAACTGCTTCTCTAAGATTAGTGCTGATGTCTTTGCCTACTTGGTGTTGTGTTAATATACGCCTTAATACTTAAACCTACCAAAGAGTTCTGCTTTACAGATGTATATCAGTGTATATGTACACACACACACATACACACACACACACACACACATAGGGCAGCATGGCGGTGTAGTAGTTAGCACTGCTGCCTCACAGCAAGAAGGTTCCTGGTTTGACTCCCAGGCCCACCAGGAGTCTTTCTGTGTGGAGTTTGCATGTTCTCCTTGTGCTCATATGGGTTCTGTTCGGGTATTCTGGTCTCTTTCCACAGTCCAAAGTTTCCTGTCTATCCAGCTTCAAAATAAAGGCCACTAGGATCACAAAATAGAACATTTTAAAAATAAAAAGAAGAAAAAACATACCAGACAAGAAAAATAAATCTGGTATACACTTGAACAGACCGGACCTGGAGTTGACCTCTGCTGTGTTCCGAATACCTGCTGATCAATTTCTTTATCTGGAAGCAATGAAGGTGAAATATTACTGATCACAGCCACAATCCCTGTTGTTGGCTTGGTGCAGTTCAGTTTCTTCACCGTTTCATAGTAAATTAGTGACTAATGAGTGCCTCAGAGAAAAAGTAGATGTTTCCCGACTAAAGATTTTGCTTGTTTAGACATCCTTTCAGTTAGCCCACGAATACTTACATCCACTATATTCTTTAAATATGTTGGTGTTACAAAAAAAGAGAACTTTTAGACTGAAGCATCTCTTCCTTTGAAAAAAAATGAAATGATGCAAGCACAAACAACATAAGGCTAAATACTCACTGGACACAGGTGACTGTCTGTGCTCTCCACCCCTCTACACATGTTCTGGTTCTGGTTTTTGGTTGGATAAGAGCAACTTTTTGACTGACGTTTCAGGCATTCTTACTGGAACTTGACGAACAGAATCTGTTTTTATGGCAATAACACAAATGGTGCCAAAAACCACAGCTTGACGTTTCCATCATGCTGCTGTCGTGTCTGTAAACAAATGAAGAAGAATTCAGAAAAGAACTAATCTTGATAAATAAAAAATGTCTATATTGAAGTTGCTGTCTTAAGTAAAATGCAATGTGAATGCAAACATAAGGTCAATAATGTCTCAAAGCCTTCACTGAAAGGAAGTGGGTCACCAAAGATCGCAGATGACAGATGATTCACTCAGAGTACAAAGCATCTTTTGAGGATTTGGCTGCCTGAAAGAGGAAAAAAAAACATCACATTGGAAGAAACTGTGGCGCCAAATACTCAACTTTCACAAACAAAAACACTACACACAGAGAAATTGATGAAATACCCCTGAACAAAAATAGGACAATGATGAGACTGGTGCATGAGGCAATGCATGGTATTGGAGAAGATTTTGTTTTGTACCCATAAAAATCTAAGTTTATCAATAAACAAGACCGTGGCAACCTGTAAACTGTGGGTAAAATTGCACTCAGTTACTGGAGCATATGTTGTGGACTCAGTACAGTGTTTGGACCTTGTGAATTCCCAGTGCCATGCTGATTTGTAACGGAACAATATGAATCCAATTTTAGAGCCGGTCAGCCAAAACAATGCAGAGGCCTACCCCTCAAGCTATAAGTGGATGAAATTCCACAACCGAAACCAGTCCACACAAGATAAAAGTACTCAATAAAATTCATCCAGAGTGCAAAATGACCTGGAAAAGTCAAACCAGGAAGTTATGATGCCTTACTGTGCGAGTGGAATTTGTGCCATGGCATCGAAGTGACGAGATTTAACAAGCTTCTCATTGTCAGCTATAAAAGGTGAAAAGCTGTGGTTATTGATAGGCAGGTGCTTTCAGGTAGTTGCTAACAGCAGTTGTCAAGATATTTCTCTAAGAGCCAGCCTCCGGTGCAGGAAGGGGGAAAAAAAATAAAGAGATCACCAAATCCAGTGAGATTTGTTCTCTGGAGAGCATAAATCCTTGTACAATATTTCATGGCTATCCATCCAAAAGCCTTTGAGTTATTTCAAACTGGACACAAGTGGTGGGCTGATTAAAACTGGCAGAAACTACCTTCCCTCAAGCCAAGCTGCTGGGTGGAAATTGTGTGGATTTTGCGACAGAAGCCCATAATTCTTGCAGTCGGATTAAATTTACTGTAGAATATCTCATTTATGATGTGCAAGGAAACACAGCTCCTGGTGGGAAAGCGACTGATGACGGATTCCAGGTCTGAAAAAAAAAACATTTAAAAAATCAGGTGCCATCAAATACAATAACATGTGGTAGACGTGCTGCCATGCAGCTGAACTCCTGTGGAGGTTAAAAGAACACCCGCTGATCCCTGATGATAGAGTAAACTTCAGATGGACAAGTCCACAAAATAGCAAATCCCACTGAATCCACGGATAAGACTAAGAACCCCAGTCCAAACATGTTGGTAATACAGAAACAAAATCTGGACTACATCATGCAGAGGGACATGTGTGGTCCATTGATATGCTTCAGGAAGGAAGACACAGCTGCTGGAGTGCTTTATGTCTTTACAATAAACAAGTGAGGCCAAGAAGCAGCAACCAGTGGTGGTCCCTCTCAAAATAATTACTTAAATTTGGGCTTCCAAGAAAAAGATGTTTGAGAGTGTGAAATCTTGTTTTAGATCAGTGTGACTCACGTCTGACTGGACAAGCCAGCCCGGGAGGTTCATTCACCACTTAGCTGGACTCATGTCCTCTTTGATTTGATTCAGCTGGGATATGATTTAAAAAAATGAATAATACATTTATTAAAGACAGTTTTCTTTGATAGCTTGTTTTAATGAGATTTTACTTTGTCTTTAATGGGTTGAGCCCATACTGTTAAAGGATTTTGACGTGAATAATATTGTTTAGTAATGAAATGTCTGTTCCCTTAATGTTTTATTTTTACGTCTAATGCACTTAATATGCAGTTTAAATATATGATGTGCACATTTATACACTCTCACATCAGCTTCGAGCAGGCTGTTGGCAGGGTACAGATGACTGAAGTGTTCGGCTCAACAGACTGAGACGTGTTGCTGCCATTAAATTCAAAACATACAAACAGTTTCCATGAAATGATAAAAACTGTCTTTCAAAACGTTGGGATTTCTATGTTCTGTTTTTGAAGTCTGTAAGTCATAATGATGGGAAAATATCTTGCTGACACACCGCCTAATGATGTGGGGTTTTATTTATTTATTTATTTATTTGCTGGTGTAGATGCAGCACACCCATCCACCACGACTGTGTGAAGATCTGCCTCGTGTTGAGCAGATCCTCCTCGTGAAGCAAAACGGACTCTGACCAGCGAGGACATGAACAAAGTCTGGTGCTGAAACGCTAAGAATAGATTCCTGTGGGTTGTGGGGTCTCAGTAGAATGGGTTTGCTTTCCATAGATGCCTTTAGATCCAGTCTGACTGGCAGTTTGAAGGTTTGCAGGGGAGTGTTGTTGTGTTCTTTGGGCTCTTCTACATTGATGTTATGTCCTCCTGAGGTAGGAAAGAGCTATTGCAAAAATGGTAGCGTCGATGTGCAGTAGTACACTCCTTTCAGAGGGAAGCCACTAATTTAGTGCTGAGGTGGTCTCTCTGAGTGCACCCAAGATGCTAAAAACAAGCATGAGTGGTACCTCCACCAGTGTAATTAACACAAAAGGTTGTTTAATGCTTCTACATGGCAATTATACATATAGTCTCCATACCTCATCTTAGCTGGAGTTTATACTTGTCTATTATTGTATAAACTACTACAACATAACACTACCAATTACTAGATAATACTGCGGGTTATTTTCAGCAGTTTTATAGCTTGCAGCGCTTCCTTTTGTGTATTTTTATGTTATGAATCTCAGACATGGCAACAAAACAAATGAAGCACATCTTATGTGAGCTAGAGCTGATGAATGTTGAGCAACAGTAACTTTTACTGAGATTACAGCAATTTATCATTCTGTCTGACTTGGAGATGATGAAGAGGAAGTAGTAATACAGCAGTATCATATTTGTTGCTGTCTGCATCATCCCAACACATAGGACCTTAGAAGTTTTGTCACAGAGTACCACGTTATAGTGGACACACATCTCCAATTCAACATCCTTCAAGGTGCACTGAAACAAAGCAGAGCATTTACCGTGATGTGACCAGGAGGTGTAGCGATGGAAGTAACAGTGTAATCATCATGTGACATAGCACAGGTAGAAATGAGCTCCACAACCCATCAGAGCCCTCATTCAGGAATGAGTAGAGTTTGGAAAAGAGAGTCCAGAAAACTGGAGTGATCATGAAATCAAGGAATTTCTAAGTGCTCATGCAATGCTCTCTGTATCTCTACAATAAATTTTGGAAACACCATGAAAGAGGTATGAACAGAAACAAATCACAAATGATTCATACATTTCAATAATTAACAAAATTCATGAAATGTTGGCTGACCCACAAGGTGGGTGGGTTGGTCAACGCTGCTAAATCATTCGAGAAAAGCACCAGGCGCCTTCTACCACAACCTCTGTACATTTAGATGCAAGAAAGCAGTGGTCGACAAGGTTGGACATATATTGATATGTGAGTTTCCATATAAGGCAACAACCGGTCAGCCTGCCCAGCAGCTCTGTGTGCAGTTTAGATACAAAGTCAGTAATGAGGAGAAGGTGACAGGAGCAGCCAGCTGGCAGAGCTTCTGAAATGTCCTGTTTAGTACAAATGAGTCTGAATGGCGTCCAGTGTTAGTTTAAATTATTTAAAGACCTGACTGAATGGTCATATTATCTCCCCATCACTCTGTTGTAATGCTAAATAAATGGGTTTTTTGTCTGAAAACACTATTACTCACTTTACAAGCTAATGTGTATTCATGACACACTTTAAGAGGAAATCATAAACAAAAAAAGTTAGATTTTTGTAATTCTTATACTTGGAGGTTACTCAAAGGTTCTCAAGCTTCTCAAAGTAAACTAAAGTATATTGATAGCAATTCTACATGATTAGAAATGTCTTAGTCTATTCACAAATAATAAATCAATCAAATAATAAATCAATCTTTTTAAAGGTCTGGTGTTGTTTCGGGCATTGAGCTAGCAGTGGACAACTAACTGGAGTTTGGCTGGGGATACCAATACCACACCCAAGGAGATGTCAACGAAAGTGAAGGAGGTTATCATTGGGGTGGAAAAAAACCACTACAGATTTGTAAGAAAGACAGTGAAAACCTGAAGTGTGGACTAATCTTTATTCATCAATCCATCTTCTGTACCCGCTGAATCCATCTACCGGGTCACGGGGGTCTGCTGGAGCCAATGCCAGCCCATTTCAGGCGAGAGGCAGGAATACACGCTAGAGAGGTCACCAGTCCATCGCAGGGCCACATACATAGACAAACAACCACGCACTCTCACACTCACACCTACGGGCAATTTAGTTTTCTGTAAAAGAAAGGCAGCACTGGTGAGATCAACAACATCAAAAGTTGTGATTGCAAAATTGTTTTTATAATGGAAAAATCAAGAGACACCTTCATGAGTGTAAATAGAGGGTTTACAATAAGGTGCAAACCTTTGGGGGTATTGAAGAGCAGGAAAGAGACATTAGACTTTTTCAGAGAACATCTAAAAAGCCTCCCATGTCTTGGACTCAGATTCTTTAGGCACATAAAATCAAAGTAAAAGTGTATCAGAATAATGGGAAGAGAAAAGCATAGAAAAGAATATGATTCAAAGAATACCACATCGTGTGTCAGACATGGTGGAGGCAGTGTTATCATATGGGCCAATCGCCAACCATTTAACTTCCATGTTGAGGCTCTTGTGGAACTGAGATTTGTTGCAGTTCCTCAACTGGCCACTAGAGGTTGGCTGCAAAAGTGAGTCAATCTTGTTAAAATCCCATGTTAAAATTCAACTTTAAAGCAGAAATAAATATACAGCCTTGTTTTAAAAAACATTTTAGTCTCAATCATTTGTTGTCACATCCATGACAACTCTGAGGGGGATGAATTTTTTTGTACCATGCCAGGAGAATTTACATGAAGCAATAGATTTATTTCTAGTATGACTGACAGTTGACTCAGCCAATCACAAGCCATTATTACTTCCTCATCTGCAATTGTTATGGTACCATGCTTAGCAAAGCAATGGGCAGTGTTCACTGATTCAGCCTTGGCTAAATACAGCAGTAATTTTTGATTTTACCATTGAATTAATATGTGACATGGGATATTCTGCTGTAAATATCTGCTGGCAGCTCTGCGGCTATTTCAGTGGGGATCAGTGGAAGGAGATGGTCGACTGCAAAAACAGCCCCTCTAGAAAGAAGCCTAATATTCCATAAATTTAAACAAAATGGTCTTATTTTATTTTGGATTATAAATCATTACGTACTCTCTACTGCTCACTTGTCCTGGTTTATATCAATTGCTGTGCAGAGGTCTGGGGCAATAATTACAATACCACAATTCAGCCACTATTCATCCTGCAAAAGAATCATTAATAAGGCAGGACAGAGCAATCATACTCATTCTTTGTTTTTATTGTTTAAATTATTAAAACTAAAAGATCTGCACTTGCAGTTGTTATAAATTTATTTTTAGGGCTCAACACAATTTGCTGCCTGTTGTTAATGTCCACATGTTGTTCACTTTAAGAGAAGGTGGATATAATTTTAGAGGGAAATTTCAGTTCAATGTTATTAGGGTGCACATTGAAAGAAAAGGTTTCTGTGGGTTTAAGGGGTGAAACTGTGGAATAGTTTAAATGTGGAGTTCAAAAAAAGTCCAAACATAAAGCAAAAAAAAAGACATAAGGATATTATTTTCACAATGTATAATAATAAACCAGGTTGACTTTTACTTTACTATAGTCACACATTTAGGTGTGTTAACACTTAGTACAGCATCCTCTCTAATATTGTAATTGTATATATGATTTGTGCAGTAGCACTATTACTATTTTTTTCTTTATTATATTATGATAGAGCTGATGGTAATGAAGCATTTAAATATTTAAATGTTGATACTTTGTGAGAAGGGGTGGGATTTCATAAGTCTGTACTTCTTTCCACTCTTTTTGAGCATGTTATTTTGTTTCTTTTGATGCTGATTTTTCTTTTTTTTTCCCCAAATTTTGATATAATTATTATTTTTCCATGTTTTTTTTTTGCTTGTTTATTACATGAAAATTACAAACTAAACAAAGCTAAAGCTACTTTAAGCCAAAAGATATCTTTACCAATAGGGTAGGAAAAATTTTCTTTGTATAAATACTTACCACTAGCAAACTAGGGTAAAATATCCTTCTATATTTCTTGAAATAAGACATTTTTACTTTCTTAGAAATGAGTTTTCGTCACCACAGCTAACTTTGATTGACATACAGTGTGTGGGTCCCCGTCTCCTTCTCAGGTAACATGGCTGCTAACTGTATGGAGAAGGAGGCTTCAAAAACCCCCCTTCAGGAACCAACAGGTCACATGACTTCATCCATTGTTTTTACAGTCATGGTAGGCTCACTGGTGTTTATTGTTTATTGATGATGTGACTTGTTTAGGGTTATGCTCTCTGCTCACATCTAACTAAATGCTAAAAAACGAATACGCTGTAAATTGTAATAGATAATCTAACATTTGAAAAAAGTAGGTATCATGTGCTTTTTACTAGGTTTTAGCAAGTAATATATAATTGCAAATTCGAATGACTTGTCACTGTTATTTATTTCAATTACTGCACCAGTTGGAAGAAGGGTTGCACTAAACTTTGCCCACTCTACCAGAAAAAAGGAGTTGAAGAAGATGCTCCCCTCAGGGGATGGTGTGAGCAGGCGGCTTATCTTTCATGCTCAGGTGGGTCCTCCAGATTGACACGGAAGACTTGTGACAGTTATGAGGTTCGGCCAGGTAACTGTCACTGATGAAAGTGAACCTCGCTCTCTAAATCCTCTTCACCTTCACTTAACTGGTATCACATATACAGTCCTGCTGCTTTGTCCACTGTTAAAAACATGTCCACAAACTCAGGCTAGAGGAATCTACTTTTGCTTTTTTGTGTGAATTCATTTGAAAAGAAGCAATGTTATTTGCAATTCAAGAACATAGAAAACTAAAAAAGACACAAAGCTGAACTTGGAAGTGTGTGATGTATACTTGTTCATGGGATTATTTTATAACAATAGCGAAATTTCCATTAATATGTAATGGATACTACCTGAATACACAAGGTGGCTTGTGAGTGAGCACTGTTGCCCCACAATCAGAAACTACCTGGTTTGGGAGTTTGCCCAACCAGTTCACGTACGTTTTGTGGATATGGAGAAGGCATTTGTCAATGTCCCGCAGGGCAGGGGTTCCCAAACTTTTCCATGCCAAGGACCCCCAAACAGCATTAGCTTCTTGCCAGGTACCCCCAAACTCAAGTTATTTTTATTGATAACAACAAGTTGCTGCTTTTTAACATAGAAACTTAACAGACACAAAATATAAAGGATTTTAATAGACAACAATGAGTTCCAAGGACAACTGGAAGACACATTGCTGCTGAACTTTATTTATTTACTTATTTTTGCCTAGCTTCCCACTAATTTTCTGAGGCCCCCCCTAGTGCCTCCTGGTGGCCCCCCCAGGGGGCCACAGTTCTCACTTTGAAAACCACTGCCTCAGGGTATCCTCTGGAAGGATGCCTCCAGCACTATGGGCTTCTGGGTCCGTTGTTATGGTCCATATTGTTCAAACAAAGTGAGAGTTTGGTTTGCATTGCCAGTAGTAGGTTGGATGTCTTTCCAGTGAGAGGGGGGATAAGAATCAGCATCATCTAGTTCATGAGTAAGGGACGAATGGAGTGAGAGATTGACAAGTTAATCCGTGCTGCGTTTGCAGAAATATCAGCTTTGTAGCAGCCTGTTGTGGCCAGGGGAGAGTTGCGCCAAAAAGGGAAGGCTTTCGGTTTACCAGTTGGTGCACGTTCAACCCTCACCAACGGACATAAACTATGGAAAAATGAAACGCTGGTACAAGCAGCTGAAATAAGTTTTTTATGCAGAGTATCCCAGACACTTCCTCACAGATAGAGCGGTAAATTTCACTGTTTAGGGGAGACTCATATCAACCCAATAACGGTGGTTCAGGAATATGGTTACAGCGACTCCTGGATACCTCGGCCTGGGAGAAGGAGGTCTCTTTACCTGGACTGCTGCCCCATGACCCAAACTCAGATAACCAGAACCTTACTAGAGTTTTGAGTGTAGGGCGACACTTCGCAGTACAGATGGATAATGATCTCAAACATAACATGAAAGCAACTTTTTCTGAAGTCAGATGAATATAATATTCTTTAATAGTGAAGTCAGGTACTTATTTTCGGTACCTGAAAATAGTGGATTTTCAGATACTGAGGACAAAAAGGTCCACAAACTAGAGGCAACTGAAGCTGCCTGCAGTGAAGTCTGGGAAAGCATCTCCAGGGAAGAAAAATCAGCATTTGCTGATGTCCATGAGCTCCAGACTTCAGGCAGCCATTTGACAGCAAGCAGTTTTTATCCAAGTGACAACTGTCACATTGTTCAAATACTTTTCAGAAAAAGGAGATTCTTTATTTAAAATGGCTGTAATAAATAAATAGCAAACATCATATTTTTTATGAAAACTCAAAATAAAAAGCTGAGAGTCTACAGTTTGATCACATCTTGCTTGTTTTCTTTCAGATCCATTGTGACGGTCGAGAAAAGTAAAACCGATCAAACCTGTCTCTCTTTCCAAACACTTGTTGACGTCACCGTGGTAAAGTTTTAACGTTCGCGTGTTTTTTTTTCTTTGACGATACAAATGCAGCTCTTCCTCCTCTTAGTTTCTCTTCCCTCGCCACTCCGGAGCTGGCACCGGCCGTGGCGTCGCCCCGCGAGTCGTGCGTGACGCGCGAGCTGCCTGCCTGCCTGCCTCTCTGTTGTGATGTGGGGTTGGCCCGCACGTGCGGTGAACTCACGTGCGCCGCGGTGGCAGACAGGCGATCACGCTCACCGTCGGAGAGTCGTCGTGAGCTAAAAATAGCAATCCGGAGGAGGGGAGAGAGGAGCTGGGAAGGAAGACAGCGGAGAGAAATAGAAAGTTCGGGGTTATTTTTACCTCCTACACGTCCGCGTGCTGCATCCCAGCATCCCAGGCGTGATCTCTCCTTCCTCCCTGTAAAACCCCTTTGCTGTACTTTTTTTTATTCATTGATCTATTTTTAACAGGGTTCAACCTCCCTGGCTTCCAAACTATATTTTACAAAGTTGAACTTTTTATTATTGTAACTGAAGCTGTGAGTCAGTGTTGTAAATATAATGTATGGTATGATACCGACCCCTCTCCCCCATCATCCACCCCCCCACGGACCTCCCACCAAGTGGGAGACATGATTGCCTCCACTCAGACGTGGGCTGCAATTTGCACCAGATCACACACAGAGTTTTGAATGAATGTCAGCATATGAGCCACCAAAATCTTTGTTGCAGCAGCTATGTGCATCCCTGACAGCACTGTTACCATAGCAACCCTGACATACCCATAAGCCTCTTACACGTGCAGAGTCTGGTCCATTCATTATTCTGTTTAGCAATTCATTCACTTTTCTGTTGATTTGTGTTTGGGCATTTCTCCTCGTCACACATGTTGCAACGCTCACTTCAAGGAGGTGGCAAGAAAAACATGACAGTGGGGAAAGAAATCTGGTAAATAATTACAGTAATATAATGAAGCTCTGTGTTGCAGAGAAATCTTAATTCAGCTTTTTTTTGTTTGTTTTTTTATGCTCCTGTTAGGGCTGCAGACGGTTTGGAGGACTACATTACAGCACTGTTTCGATATCTTAGCCCTTCAACTGTCTCTGGTCAGAAAAAATAAACAGTAGGTATACAAAAACATTTGAGCACTTCCACATGTCATTTTTGTAGTTGTCACAACAATGGCTCCTTTACAGGCAATGATTATTATTATATATAATATCCCTTCATGTCATAGTGACTCCAGATGTTGGAGCCAAAGGTGGACACATCCGGCAGATAGTGAATGGTTTACATGAGATTTATTGAAAATGTATCTGTTTTGATGGTGAACTGTACTAAAAGTTAATCTGTGGCGTGAATAGGCTGAGACTGACAGACAGCCAAACAAGTAAGCAGGTGAGGCAGTGGAAAAGGAAAAGAGTCACCTCATGTGGATTAGAAGTGGGCTACAGAGTGGGCTTCGGCATGAAATGGGCAAACGGCATATCCTCCCCACCCTCTTTGTGTTCAGTCTTATGTGCAGATTGCAGCAGCACCTCAAATGCAGGAGATGAAGGATTAGGAGATTAAAAACAAAATCGTTTTATTTATTTTTATTTTTTAAAAGCGCTGTTACGCAGGAATCCACAGAAAATTACAAAAAGAGGATCACTAGAAAAATAAAGACAATTATAAAAACAAACAAACAAATCAGGTACAAAGCAAAACTGATGAGGTGAAAAACAGACCGGTAGAGAAACAGAGGTTGAAACACAGATGGACCAGAAGGGAGGAAGGAAAAGACAAGATACAGAGAAGGGATAACAAGACACAGGTGCAGACAATCAAGGAAGATTGGAACAAGGGAAGTCAAACTAAACATAAGGACAGACTTTCAAAACAAAACAGAAACTAATAATAATAATAAAAAAAATTTTGGGCTTCAGATGGGAAGTGTGTGAGTCAAAATTGACCGATTAAGGATAAAAGTGTACTAAATGAACATAGGATAGGAAAGGGGGGAAATGTGTGAATCGCCAGTTAACCAGCTGGACTCCACCTAAAAACCAAGTAGATCCCTCTTACAGTTCATGTGGGCTAATGTAGAGGGAGTTACTATGAAACCTGCAGACAAACCCATTTGAAACCCATTTTTCTTTCTTTCTTTGTTGGATCATACAGTATACAATATGGTGTCATGTTTTTTGTCAACAGAGTTCTGGTGCATCAAAAAATTACAGTGAGTTTAAGTCAGGGTCAGTATGGTTAGTGCCTCTCTTCTTCCCAGTTTGATGCTTTATTGTTGTGCATTTTCTTGGTTTCCACTTTTCACAGACAAAAAACAAAACAAAACAAAAGGATACAGGAGCAGTCAGTATAGCATGACAATGTCTTTTTTTTTTTTAAACACTCCTTCCTCCATCCATCTCTTGACTTCTTATCTAACACCTCCCACCCACCTGCTCCAGGGAACACCAAGGTGTTTCCTGGCCAGTCAAGAAGCGTGTCCTGGATCTGCCTCAGAGCCTCCTCCTAGTTCAACATGCCCAAACCACCTTCTGAAGGAGGGATCCAGGGCGCATTCTCACCAGATGCCCAAACCACTTCAAATGTGGAGGAACAGCAAGTCTTCTCCGAGTTTCTCCCGGATGAGGGAACTTCTCACTCTATCTCTAATGGAGATCACAGCCACCCTACAGGGGAAACTCTGTGGGATCTGTGATCTTAATCTTCTGGTCACTACCCATAGTGTGGCCATAGGTGTGGATAGGAATGTAGATCAACCAGCAAGAAGAAAAGCTTGTCTTTTAGCTCAGCTTTCACTTCACCACAACAAACTGACACATTACTGCAGACGCTGCTCAAATCCTCTCGTGAATCTTCTGCTCCATACTTCCCTCATTTGTGAACAATTACACTCCTCCATGTGGATAACATATTTCTTTGGAAAATAATGTAAAGCAGCTCTAAAAATAAGATGTTATTGGCTCCTAATTGGTGCAACAGACAGAAAGAACTGTAATGCAGGTGTTGTTTGATGAAGGATGTCTTTGCTTTGTAAGCCTGATTATGCTGCAGTGATGTCGGGGTACACACTCACACACGTCTCCCTCCTTATAGTGCTTTGCCCAGAGCATACTTGCAGTATCTTTGCTGCGGTTAAAATGTTTCATATGAATGTCTCAAGCAAGCCAGTGAACCTCAAATAGCACCTACTTTGGATGTTATGAGCTAATTCATTGACTGTAAATAGTTGTTATCGCTCCACTTATCTTGTCATAAATTGGCAGGCTGTGGTTTCTAGTCCATCGCTAACAGTAGACTGTATTGAGGAGTAGCTCAGAAGCTGAAGATAATCCATTCTGATCACTGATAAAGAAACTAATCCAAATAGTATGTTAACAGCTACCGCAAGATAAGTGTAAATGGTATTATTTTACACCAAACTACTTTGTATTTTTTCCCCGTTACTCCATGATAGCAGGAATCCTTTGCCTCGTGAGTTTATTTATGTCTGCCTTGTCCTGTTTGTGCATCTCTTGTCCATCGTCTCAGCTCTAAATTGGTCGGGGCAGATGGTCGCTCCTCCTTATTGCGGTTACGCTGTAGGCTGTTCATGTTGAAAAAAAGCTCTTCTCCACTGTCATACCATGAGGGACCCATGCATTTTTTTTACACAGCTAATCAAGTATCAACTGAAAACAAATGTTTAAAAAAAAAGCAAAAAAAGGGAAAGATGTTTACCAAATGGGACACAAATTATTTAAGGTTTTTGAAATGGCCCTATTATCCTTTACTTTATGTGTGTTTTTTGAAGATATTTGTATTCATGACAAGTTATTGAATTAGAGGTTTAAAAAACAAAGTAAATGTACGTTGTAGTATTCAATGCACGAAATATTCTCTTTAAGAGTGAAATGAGAAGGCTTCCTTCCTCAGAGTTTTTTCTGATATCGGCTCTCTGTGATGTCACAGAGGTCAGAAGTTCCTTGTACAGGCAGTGCACTTGAACAACAGCAGCAGCTTCTGTGGCTATTTAGAGGAAAAAGTTTATAATTTATTCATCAAGGATTTAGTGATTTCCACCCCAGTGGATCTGCTACTACTTCTTACTGAGCACTATGCTTTTGCTCCAGAGATGTCTCCAAAGAAATGTGTTTTTGGTTTTGAGGAAAAGTCGGTTAACGACGGCAGAAAGAATGCTGTTTGTTTTTCAGGGTCAGCTAACATACTTTTTCTTTTCTTTTTTTTTGTTTTGCTTTTCGTGGAGGACTGTTTTGTGCACAGGACCCAGTATGCTATTAGATTTGCAGAAAGACTAAAGCTGAAAGTCAGTCGTGTTTGCTCATGATTCTGAACAGCAATCAGTGCGTAAACTGCATGTGTTGTGTTTTCATTTTAGTGTGAAAATAGTGGGCTGATGATAGATGTTGAGTCTCACACATTTACACTCCCTCTTTTAATAGCACACACACACACACACACACACACACACACACACACACACACACACACACACACACACACACACACACACA
>JAOWBL010000011.1:8300701-8327510 GCA_028564865.1 Zenarchopterus dispar | reverse complement strand
AGATAGATAGATAGATAGATAGATAGATAGATAGATAGATAGATAGATAGATAGATAGATAGATAGATAGATAGGTCATGATGCACATTAAGGCAGCCAGAGCAATTTAAGTTTTGATCTCGTGAAAATGTTATTCACATACCGAAAATGATATGAGCAATGAGCTATTTTCACTTCTGTCAGAGAGCTATTGTCAATACTTGGTGACATTAAATGCATACAACATACTCATCTCAAACATCATCTTTGATTTTCTTCTGATGACACCAGAGAAAGTGAACTCCAGAGCTGAGATGTCAGATTTAATGAGCTTCTGATCAATGGCAGCTAATTTTGAATCCTGTTGAGTCTAATTTTATGGATCTGAAGGCATGATAAATGAGTGCATGAGATGTATCTTTGCTTTTGAAGAGGATCTAGTGCTAAAGATGTTGAATAGAAGTCCACAGTTGAAGTTCACATCACTTTTTTATGGCCATTGCTATTCCTAAAGCCCTTTTCAGACACAAGCTTACAAATCACAGCTCGTTTCTGTTCTCATCTTTTGGAGCGTACTCGTCAGTGAGTCAATTTGTTGAGGAAATACTTCTGGCAATGACACTATTCATGGAAATCTTAGCAGAATACTTGGTATTCTGTGAGATTTGGTGACATCTACTGGTCATCTACTGGTTGCAGATTGCAGCCAACCTAACAGCCTTCACCCCCAAGCATTTTTGCAGAAACCATGATAGTCACTGAAAATGCAAAAGATGTCTATAACTAGAGTTGACTGCACACTTGTTGAAACAAGCCAGTGAAGCATGTCAGACTGTACAAAAAAAATGATATAACAGTGAGTTGAATAATATATTCGCTACATTAGTGCAGTATAAAAATGAGAATGAATAACAAAAAAATAAGGGAATGAAATTTGTTTACAACCGCTGAAGCGTCTTAGAGAGTTGGGGTTGGAATCTGCCGAGACGTGGACAAACTTGTTGAGGTGTTGTGGCTGTAGCTTAGCAACAGCTGAGCTCCTGAGATGCCATCCAGGTAATACATGTGAAAGCTTTCAGAAGAAAACACGAAGGGAGGTCACAGCCAACAGTTCAGTATTCGTGGGGCAGAGATGCTCCTCCACAGTAGCATGTCCTGGATTACACCATCTCTTCTTCACAAGAACGTCAGTCCCTCCTTCTAGTAATCTTGCCGCTCTGTCTGCAGTCTCTGTTTCTCTCCATGGAAGCTGGCTAGACCAAAAATATGTTCCTGCGGACACCACAAAGACAAAGATTGGTCTTTATCAGCGTTCTAAGCTTATCCATTACACGTGATCTCATGCTCTCCATCACAAGTCAGAGTGGAGGCAGTTTAGATGTCTTCATCCATGTTCTCTGTCTTAATCACGCTCAATGTCCTCAATATTTCCTCTTCAGTCTCAGTTGAGTCAGCAACTGCCGTACGTATGCACCTTCACTGTTGTTATAGTTACTAATAAGAGATTTTAAAAAGCGCAAGACTTAATAGGAGACAGCTTTCAAGCAGTAAAGGAAAATTTTTGAAAATTTTGTTTGGGGAAAAAAAACCATCCTACAATCTTATATAATGTGTTACTTCAAATAATTTACTGCTTCATATCCAGTGAAAACGTGATGATTATTATTGCCACCCTCTATTAATCATACTCCATAAATTCAACATGAGAAGGACCTCTTGACCAGCTGGTGAGGTGACTTTTCTTCTTGTCTCCTCTTGGCTAAACAGGCAGAGATGGGGCCATGACTTTAAAGTGTTTTCTGTATTGACCTAATTCAGCTTGACATCCAGGGATGTTTGGTAATTGCACAAGTTCGTGTCTTGACATAAAACAGACGTGATTATCTGTTTCCGTCTCTCGCAGGTCAGCCATCAGCAGATACGTTCCCTACCTCGGCATGTTGCTTTGCGTCACTGGCAGAGACCGCTTCAGCAGCAGCAGCATCCAGTCAACGCGGCGGTCCACCCTCACAAGTCAGTCAGAGTGCAAAGGCCCCAGCAAGCCCCACAACTCCTCCCAGTCTGAGAGTGAATCAGTGAGTGCACTTCATATCTAATATGGTATGTCTCTGTCTCACACCTCCTTCGACAAAAGCTCTGAATTATGAGTTGCTGATTTCAGTCTCATGTTGCCCAGGCGCGCTTCTCAGACACGGAGGACGACTGCTCGTCTCGGACACCTGTCAGTCGCCACTTGTCCATCGACGTCAAACAGGTGCGGCGTGCCAGCCAGAGGTCAAAGGTGAGTGGTCGCAACACCGGAGAGTTTGAAAGGACGGCAGCCCACAGCCCCACTGACCCGGCCATATGTCACCTTTCACAGGTCAGCGTGAGTACAAATGCCTGACACTTGTAAATCCTCACAGATATGTGCTAAACACGTTTGCAGTATGACAGCCATAGTTTTCCTATTTCAAAACATGGAGTCAGTGTCAGAGACACTTGATTTAAGACTTTTGCTTGTGATCTAAATTCTTACCTCCAAAGTTGGGGTCATGGTGTTTTGGTCCAGCTGCTAAAACCAGATGACATCAATCTTTTGTTCTGTATTTGTAGTACGTAATTCTCTAGGTGCCGTGATTTTTGACCATCTCAGACGAAAAATGGTTGTTATGAAAGAACCGTGGAAATATCCTTCATCGGGTCCAAATCGGCTATCGTGACGCTGGTCTTACCACCAGACTGCCTGGCTTAGTCCTCTGAACGTCCACTGACAAGCCAGCTAATATACCCTGAAATAATGTATCGATGTGACCCAGCACAATTTCTTCAAAAACTGAGAAACTTTAGAGACGCGAAGCTTTATGAGAGTCTGGGACAGAATCAGATTTGGTGGTAAAAGAAGTCAACACTGTGAAGTTGTTGTCAGCCTGAGTGGGATCTCAGTGTACCACACACTCTCGTTTCAAACTGACACCCAAAGTTGATCTCTTCTCCTGAATCATGATGAGGAACACGTTCTTCTTCCCCAATTATTTTTAAAGCATTTTCAGCACATATAAAAGCAACACCAAAGCAGTTCATTTTTATTTTTTCATTTACCGCTCTGCATGCTAATGATGCAACCTACATCCCACCACATCAGGCCTACGACTCGAGGGGGCCTCAGCGTACAGTCTGTGTGCAACCTTCATGACGTTTTATCCAAGATTAAGCAGATTTAAGTCATACAGTGGGAGATAGGTTCTTCCAGCAGACACGAGTAGTGCACGACCACCATCCAAAGCCAACACCAGGCCACGTCCCTGGAGTCTACATGGGGTAAGGTGGTCAGGTGGTCTCCCAGGGATGTAAGAGCCGCGATGGGAATGACTGCACCACAAGTGCCCTTCATGGTCGTCAAAATGTGGTGAAAAAATCCTATTAATGGATCTGTTTTATATATTTTAACCACCTAGGTGACTATCTGAACTAGACTTAGTGTAGTGAGTTAAAAAGAATAAAAACGTGACAGATGGTCCAAGTGCAGTGAATTTGATATATCATTTGCATGCAAACGGGTCAGGACCTACATCTGGGCTTCGATGCAGAAGTGACACAGAACAACTGACAGCATGTGAATTTCAACAAAACAACAATACTTTAGATTAAATACTAAATGGTTCTTGTAACAGTTCTTTGCAGCTGTGTTGGACAGCGAAACCAAAACTCTCTAAAGACAAAGTATGAGTCTGCATTAAGTGACCTCATACAAAAACCTATAGAGGGACTGAGAATAAAATTTCCATCACAGTAATGATCTTGTAAATGACTATAAAAATCATGTAGTCTGCCTAATGAGGCCATGTTAGTTGGAGGCCTCTTGTAAGTTATAAATTGTGATTACAGAATCTCGGTGTCATTTGTGAGGACTGGTTACCTTTCTCACTTCCCATAAATATTTTTTGTGAACTTTGCTTGTAGTTTTTTTTTTTTTTTAATTAAATTTGAGAAGTAGCTTAGGACTGGTGACCTGTGCAGGTGTACCCCTGCCTATCGCCTTAATGAGCTCGGATGGGCTCCAGCAGACCCCCGCCACCCTGTACAGGAATCAACAGGTGTAGAAAATGGATGGATGGAAATAGCTTCGGATAAGCAACTCCAGTCATGTAAAAGTGTGCCATGCCTGTGTAAAGTTAATATTTGTAAGCCAACCCAACTTAAAGCATTTGTGTGTGGATTTCTAATGACGTCAAAGCAAAATCCTTCCAGTAGTAAAAGAAAACACGTTGCTCAAAACTGAGTTATTTAATGAAAAAGACAAAAATCCATTTTGGTTTCAATTCTCTTAGTGTTCCTCTGATTGGATTCATGAGAGACGATGGGAAATTGTTGCTATTCAAGGGTCCCTTCCCTTTTTTTTTTAAGTTTAATGCATTGCTAAAAGTGGAAGACATGGTGTCATTGGTGGTCAGATTTTTTATGATACATCCTCTAATTTTGAAATGAAGCTAAATGTTACAAAGTGCACATAAACACAAGTAGGAAAAGTCAAAAGTTCAGTCAGCTCGTATCCTTTTAAGATGTAAGTGATGTTTAATGGGCTGTGAAGTCCCCCAGATCACAGTACAGCTGCAAGTGCTAAGTCCAAAGAAACCAGACATTCGATCTAACAGCTCTCTTCTGTTTAACCTCTGAGGATTTTTTCACACTTTGAATGCTTAAGTTCAAATATCGGCTAAACCACCTGGGCACCATGTGTGAGTTATTAGGGGAGCACCAGTCGAGGCGTGAAGGGATCTTAAATTAGGGAGCCTGGCGGACACAAAGCAATGCAGCGAAGAGGGCACAAAACAAATCTACAAATCACGTGGTCCGACACAAGAGTCCCACCTCCACAAGTCAGGACTTGGTGAGCTCCTTTAGAGGTGGGGTAAGGGATTCTCTGCAATTTCAAGATTCAAGATTCAAGAGGTTTATACTGAAAATGACAAACTTGGCATGCAAGGCATGCATTAAAAAATACATTAATAATCCAAGAAAAAGACATTAAAAAGCTATAAGAATAGACAAAAAAATTAAAAACAACTAAAATATGTATAAACATGGCCGTAATGAAAACTTACTACAATGTTGCAGAAATGTGTTGGCCAGTATGCAGAATGTAGAAGTTATATGAAAATATACAAAAATAATATAATTTTTTTGTGCAAAGATTCCTATTTTTTCTTCATTTTTTAGCGCATTTTTTGGAGGTAGTGTATGAAGTGTGTTTGTTCAGTAGTCTGCTTGCAGAAGGGCCGTTTCTAACCTGGAACACTTTTTGTCACATTTAATAAATACCTCCTCAGCATCCACTAGCTGCTATCTTGGGAGTACACTGTAAAAAACAAACAAACAAACAAACAAACAAACAAACAAAAAAACCTTAGCAAACATTGATCCATCCATTCACTAACAGGGGAATGGTTTGTGCTGGTGCACGTGATGTGGAGGAGTGGGGGAGGCTTGGGAGAGTTTATGGTGGGGTGTGTTTTCGTAGGGTATGGTGGAGGGAGGGAGCTCCCTCTCCGTGTTTTGTTGATGATGACTTTCAGATATAAGCAGACGTGACATTACCCATAAATCCCCCACGTTTATCTATAGAGGAGTGAGACTATGTTGGAAGAAAGACGTGACTGAAACAGGAGATGTGATATAAGAGAAATCCAAAAGGAGGTCAAAACAACCCTGATGAACTGACTGACTTGTGACTTCCAGTTTCTTTCTGCTGGCTACAGACATGGAAATGTTTGAAAAGTTCCCCTCAATCCTACCCAGGCCAAATTAACAGTTGGATCGCGATGCTGACTTGTACAAGAGATGGAAGCAACAAAAACAGACGGCAGCGATAGAGGTGATGAAATGGATGTGAATTGAAAAATGAAGCAGTTGAAAGGGAGGTTTCAAAAGCAGAGCCAACTTTTATCATTTTCTTCTGTCTTACTGTCACCAATCATTTTTAGAAAGAGATCTCGAGGGTGAAAGCAACAAAAAGAAAAAAAAAAAGCTTTGAAAAATAGAACTTGTTCAAATGTTTGTAAATTAAATGCTACTCAGACGTGCCTTTACTGGAAATGTAGGAGTCAACTCACATGTGATCTCGGACATTAAATGCTTGTCAGAAATGCACAATTCGTCTTCCTCCTTCTGTCTTTGTAGCAGTGGGGAACCAGCTTCTTGTTGCTGGCAGCGGGTTGCATCAGCATGTCTTCTCTGGTGAAATGAGAAGATCGTGTGGCATCAGCTTTTTTACATGTCACACCAGTAACTTTACCTTAAAACTTCCTTTCACCTATATGTATCCACCTACAGCATGAACAGTTCACATTTTTTTCCTTGTCAGCTTCACTTCATTTGTTAATAATATATTCTTTTTTTTTCTTCTTGCACATAAGGCCTGCAACACATCCCAACCAAAGTTAGGACTATAAAGCTTTTACAGCTTTGTAATGTTGCTGTGTAACAACGTTGGCCTCAGTGTCACGCTGACATTCAGGACTTG
The DNA here is from genome assembly GCA_028564865.1 of Zenarchopterus dispar. NCBI lineage: Eukaryota > Metazoa > Chordata > Actinopteri > Beloniformes > Zenarchopteridae > Zenarchopterus > Zenarchopterus dispar. The sequence continues at coordinate 8,321,029 of JAOWBL010000011.1, read as the reverse complement.
AAGTGATGGGATGTTTCAGTTGTCATTTTGTCCTCTTTTTCCTTCAAACACAACAAATGCAACAACAACAGGGTTATCAAAGCATTTTTCATGTCAAAGGTCTCCACGTTGTCTCTTCTGTAGAGCGGCGAGGACTTGCAGGGAGCCACTCCAGCATCCCTCTACTCTTTCTCTTCATAGCCGTGCATTTGTCTTGCCTGCAAAATGTGGTTTTACTCTTTATTGAGAAACGCATGTATGTCCTTGAAAAATACAGTATGTCATCTTGGAATGCAGCAAACATCACTCAACAGCCTTATCAGTGTAAACTACTTTTGTCACTGGCAGTGGTGGTGACGGTGTGATTTTAACCTTGTCTCGGTTCTGCAAAGCACTTTACAATTTCTTCCTTATTCACCAATTCCCATAAACACACTCATGCAGTGCCCCTTATAATTGTTTGTATGTTGCCCCACTTCAAGCATAGGGAGCGGTGTTGGGGTTCCCCCCCAAACGGCACTATGGTACCTCTCAGATCTTGCATTAAAATGGTTTCTGAGAGATCCGATCATTCATGTGTTCACACCTGGCAGTAAAATGTGCATCTAAATGCATCCCAAGTGATGGGATCTGATCTTCCCACTTCATATGCAAGTAAACACGGATGTCGTTTTCACTTCCAAACACCAAATGTTATTTTTGATCATCAAAGACAGCAGCTGGAAATAACTAGGTATAACTCAGATAAAAAAATAAGAGGATGAAAATAGCGTGACCCAGATCTGCTGCAAATGAAGCTTTTTCAAACTTAATTTAACAAAAGATATGAACAAATCAGGTTTATGCAATAAAAGTAAGTATCTGCCACAAGAGTAAAAAAGTAATCAAATGACAAAGAGCGCCATGGTGGATCATTTCAGGACCTTTCTAAGCAGAGTATTACTCCAAATAACTTGACAAAGGTTCTCCAAAGTAATCCCGTTCTCATATGGTAACATCAGCTGTCGATGGGTGGTTGTTCCTGATGAAGTCACGTTCACAGGTGTCTATCTTGTCCTTCATACCTATGAGGGTCCACCCCAGATGCCTGGGGGCCTGGTATAATTTTTTTTTTAAATTTTGCACTGTAAAGATATAAATCGCATTTGTGTATGTAACTCCTAACTGTAGTGCTTGATGCAGGTGTTCCCTAGTAATCTCTTCTCCATGTGGTTTTATCAGCTAATAACAAATAATGACTCCTGTGATGGAGCCCTTAGCAGAACATGGATATCCAGTGAAGTTGTCGCCCTTTACGTACTGATATTCCTCCAATTGCTTGACATTTTTGTCATTTTTTTATTTAGCGCTGTAAAAAAAAAATCACACATCTTGCAACCTTTTTTTGACTAAAACTTTGTTTAAACAGATGAGAGACTTTCTCACACATTTGCTATAAAAGAGACGATCCTCTGCTCATGTTTGTTTCTCAAAGACTCAGCCTTGCTGCTTTTGTACCAAATCATGATTAAAATCAGCTTTTGGAATCACCTGCTATAACATCATTCGTTTTTCTTTCACATCTTTACCAACACTAAATCGCCTCTGAACCGGCTTGTCTTGGAATGTGTTGTGGGCTTGAAATGCAAAAATGGATGTATATTAACATATGAAATCAAGTTGGTGGAAAAAAAACATTTACTCTTTGCCACAAAAATAAGACCACTTATAGTCCTAACTCCTTCTGATTTGGAAGTGTATAAAAAAGATACACACATCCATCAAAAATGTCCATGGACTGGTCCAAGTTTCCAGCTGTCAGGCCCACTGCAGGTGTGAGGACTTTCTATGTGGGACACCCCGTACATCGAGCATTTACGTTCCCCTCTAATCATCTTAGTTTACAAGAAAAAAAACTAGGATAACCCACATATGCACAAATCCAGGCAGATCTGTGCCCTGCTGTGCAGGTCAGAGTCACTGCGGACTCCATGACACGCACTGATCCAGTAATCTGGGACTTTCAGATTTAATCCGCAGATTGCGTGGTGTGATCCCGTGTCTCGGCATGCTGTAGTTGTTGATAGGCCAGGGCAGCTGATTCTCCAAGAGCTGCTAACCACAACCCGCCTCCATCACCGCACAGCCGAGGAAAATACACGCTTTTCTTTCAGAAGGGTCAAAATTCACTTTGTCAACATGAAATTGCTGGTAATCCTTGATGCTGCGCATCAAATCATTTATAAGTGGGTACATAAATGACGGAGTCAATAAACTAAAACTCTTCAGGGTCTGCTGGATGAGTGGTCTTACATGCTGAGAAAACAAATTGCTATTAAACCAAACCAACATGGATAAATATCTGCGTCAATACTGATGAACAGTTCCAGCTGAGGTGATACATCAGATATTTTAGCCCATTTATTACTCATGTAGACCTGATGTGTAACAAAGCCTGTGCGTTTTTATACATTTTAGATTTCCTCTCAGTTGATATTTATCCTGTTAGTTGTCAAGTGTGTACCATGTGATTATTATAAACTGAAAACAAACTTCATGGGAACACTTGATCAATTAATCTGATTCTGATTTGAAAGCGAGGGCGACTTGTGTCACACAAATTCAGGAACTGACTCAGAGGATGTTGAAATATTCTGGGATTATTGGATGAAACTTTGGTTTATCTATTCAAAATGTTGACGTAGAAACAACTTCTCTGTATTTAGTCAGGCCCACCAGTGACTAGGAGTGATCTTTGAGTGTGAATGACACTAAAAGGCTGTTTATGTGCACACTGTTCAGACTCTGAGAGAGCCTGAAGATATCTGCATGTCGGACATCAGCCTGCTGCCAGCCAGCCATCTGCCTGCTACTGTAAGAATTCACAAATCGTCTGTCTATGACTGGATGCAGTAGACGTGGCTTTTTGTCTCTTTCTTTAATCTTTTTTTTTTTTTTTTAAATCTGCAGATTTCAGACAGTGAATACTCGTTCTGTTTCATTCCACCTGTGTTTTTCTTGCTGTGACATTTGCTGTGAAAAACACCTGTTCACATCCATCCTTTGTTTGATTTTTGTATCTTTCAGTAATTGTTCACAACTAAAATCAAATATTGGAAAAAAAAACTGCACCAGAGTTAACCTTGAGAATTTTCCACCGGCTCTTTTTTGCATTTGTTTTCTCTCGTTTGTGTTTTACGGATATTTAATAGGACATGTCACCCACTACAAAAAATACTCACATCTACATTTACAACAACTTACTGAAAAGAGTTTTGAATTCAAACACTTAGGTTCAGTTTTAAAAGTAAACGTAAACTCGTTTCAAATATCTGGCATTTCTGTTTGAAATAATTCCCCTTTCACCTGTTTTTTTTTTTTTTTTACAACTCACCTATTTCTTTCTATTCAGCCCACTTTCTTTCATTTTCTTCTCCATCATTATTAAACCAATCTTGCAGAAAATACTTTTACATTCAAACGCAGTGATTGTGTTAAACGTTCTTTGTCATAAAAGTAAAAGTGTAGTAAGGCTAAATTAAAGAATTTCCTGAGTTTAAAGCACAATGAAATGAAGTGCATTACCTTTGCTATCAAAGTCAGTTATTTAGTTTATTGCAAAATACTTATTACATATAATAATGTCTCCATTATTTCTTTTGAAAAATTGTTCAAATCTGATCAGATCTGAAACACTTTTGTATATTTTTTTTATTTAAGTAAGTTAAGCTATAGCAGTCTGCTCAAGCAATCGAGATTTTTTATTTTAGGGGTCACTCATGTCGCTGCATTTGTCTTCGACATTAACATCTACATCATCGCTCCTGAACTCGTCTTTCTCTCTAACTTCACAGCTGGATAACGTGATGAGGGAGTCGGGGCCAAGGCCAGTTTGCAAGAACACATCATCCGTCATCGTCACCTCCATATCCAGCCCATCTATACTGAATAGTCCCCCTGGTTTCCACGGCAACCTTAAAGCGGCCAAAACCTGCAGCCCTGTCAGTAAAGAGCTGCTTGACATAGCCAGGCTGGAGACAACAGCGTTACCGTGAGCAGCTGGAGGAGAGTCCATCGGTGTTTATGTGCGTATGTGCTTCAGTATCTTCACGGTATTCAGAACCAGCATGCTGTTTAATGACTCAGAACCAGTCTTTTTTTTTTTTTTGCATGCAAGTGTATATGTATGTGAGTATGAATGCCCAGTAAATTGAACTCTGTATTTGCACATATGCTGTATGTGTTTTACCTTTTGTGACATATCAGAGTGACTGGAGATGGTTTACCTCAGAGCTGGAAATGACAAATTAGCCTTAAAAATATTGTGTCAAAGGTTATGTTTTAATTGGACTCGGTATTCAAGTGTTATTTCCTAATTAGAGCTCCATTTTGACTTTTTTTTTGTCTGCACATATATTAATGGTTAATACCACATTTGGCAAAACCCAAAATCCACGTATGTATGCATTTTGATCTTGCAACTGAGTTTTTTTTTCTCTCTCTCTTTTGTGCACGGGTGTGTATGAGAGTGTGTTCCCCTCACCGGCCCTCTTCACAGTCCACCATGTCTTACTGACCGCTGAAGGGGGTCAGTATTAATTCATAAATTTTGATTAATTTTCTTTTTTGTCACTGCCCTTAAAAACTTGACGCGCTCGCACCCATTTTGGTCAATGCCATGAAAATTCATATTTCATGAAATTTTGTAACGGATGACTGGAAATAAGAATGATCTTTCAAACAATTTTCTGGATTTTAATAATTATCTCTGTCGGTATTGTAGTTGATCCTTTACAGTTCTGGATTTTAAAGTTTTAATACAGAGCAGATTGTATGACTATAAAACAGAGCCCAAACTGAAAGTAAAACTGGTACAGCAGCTGCTCTGTACCCCACAACAGGCGATCACGTATGCTAAGTACTCCTGAGCACAGATTACGAGACACACACGGGGAGACTGATCATGTGTACACACACCTTACATATATTGTTAGATGGTTAGGAGTGTAAACCTTTGATAGAGATCAAAATGGCAGTTTTGAGTTAGAACCACAGACTGTATAAGAAGAACTGGACAAAACCCTTACGACCTCCCCCACAGGTTTTATGAATCCTGAAATTCTCTTCTGTGGAGGCCGCCATCGCGCATAGCCAGACTCCACTCAACCCTCATCTCATTAAAAAAAAAAAAGTGGGAAAAATGGGCGTAAGTAAGTACGTGCTAAGTAAGCCTGCTTGTCACTTGAAACTTAGCTCAAATGATCACAAATGAGCTATTTTAGCTTCGCTCATGTTAAGCTGTGATGGTAACTAGCATTGCTCTGCCTTCATCCATCCTTATTTCTGCTTTGGCCACCAAAAGGACAGCTGAAATGAGCACCGCCGGTGTTAATACAAGAACTCGCAGAGCTCCAGCTGAGCACCCAGAGGAACCTCGACGAGCAGCTAATTGACTGTGGTCTTTGGATCTTTTTGGGTTTGTCAGAGCTGGTTCAGAGTTGGTTCAGACCAACCTGGAGACTGACTGAACTAGCTAAATACTCAAAGCAAGGAGGCCATTCACAGGTTAGCCCAGGTAGTTTGTCAACAGACAAAGGTAGCCTGCTGCTTTACTAAGCCTCAATTGCTTGCAGCAGTCTGTTAGTTCAATTAATAGCACAACAAAAATGCTAACTTTGAAATAATAATAACTTTGCTAATTGCTAAGTAGCTGAAGTGGGCTAGTTAGCTTGCCATGTAACAGCTGGCTCTGAACACCAAGAGCATTTTTGAGTATGATTACATCTTTAGTGGGACATTTTAATATGGGGGTAGAGGGAGCAAGACTGTTTTGTGTTTTGGAGGTTATGTTGTTGTTGTTTTTGTTTTTGTTAAGCCATCACCTGGTGGTCAGTTAAGTGGTCAGTGCACATCATTTTGGTCCTCAGTGAAAACTTACACTCCTCTCTTCCTAATGATAGATCTAGGGCTGTTTTAACCAAGGTTATTTTATTGGTCTAATGTCAGAGATTGTTTTAATGTTACTCTAAGGTTTAACACATTGTTAACTGGGCCTTCAGAGATGGATTAAGGATGATTTTATATTATTATAAATGATTCCTGTTTACCTACGAACTTTAAATTGAAATCGGAGAGAATCAACACTTTGAAACTCCAACTACATTTCAGCCACTTTTAGAGTTTGTTTCGGCTCTCAAAACTAAAACGAAACCATGCTGCTTAAATGTGCTCCTGCGTTACTGCTACAAATCGTAGCACAAACTCATTTTACCTGTGATATTTTTACTGGAGAGAATAACAATGTGAGCTTAATTATTTTAAATAAAAAACATACGTCTTAATAGGAAACAGAAGTTTTCTTCTCTTTCCTTCGTTCCAGCTGGGACCCAAGGACACTTTATGCTGATTTAATGTGAGATGTTCAGAACTGGGCAGTCAGGCTCACGTACACACACACACACACACACACACACGGGGCATGACAGAGGAGCGCCGCTCTTTATCTTTAGTTTTTCTACTCCTGATGATGTCAAATACCACAAGTCAGACTCATCGGGGCCCAGCAGCACAGTATAAGCGTCTGCACTAAGAACTGGACTTAGCTCTGTGTTTTCCATTCCTCTTGAGACCATACTTTGTGCTGTTGCCGGTGGCAGTTTACTAAATGATGTGATTGTTTAGAATCAGCCTACCGTCACATTTCCAGAGTTCTTTCTCTCCACGTCTGCACACTCCCGTTCCCCTCCAGATTCCCAAGACTGCTGCGTCATTGACTATGATTGTAATGCAACTGTTTTCGAGGCACCTAAAATTTCAATCAGTCACGTTGTGAATTTTATTTTATTTTTTTGTGAAATGATAAAAAAATAAAGATTTAAAAAATCATAGCAAGGACACACAAAGTACATTCCCATTGATACTCTTTAGGTTTTTATCAATGAATGTATAAAATTGCATATATTGAGGATATTATGGGTAGATTTTTGTCACGATGACAGATGAGAGATCAAATATGATATAAATATATTAAGTTCAATGCTTTATTGAAGTGATGGTTTAATGTTGATTTTGTTTTCTTGGTACAACATGTTTTGTGCTGTTTTTATTTATTTTTCTAAATAAAAATATGAATAAATCCACCCGTGGTGCAGGAGATGTCTTCATGTTTTGTTGTGTTTTTTTGGCGTAAGCAGTCTGTTAAGCTGCAGTGAAATTACTGTGCAGCTTAAATCTTATGATTAGTTCATCTTTTGGTCGATTGAGTGCCTGAATTTACTGTTTGAAAAGAATGCTTTCAAACAGTTTATTTTTTTCACATCTTACTATGCTAGCACTATTTTTAGTCAGTGTTGAAGCAATAACAAGATATTTGAATACATTCATTACAACATATGTTTCTGCATGACACCGGTTTAAGAGGTCTTTAAAAGAACTTTCCAGCACATCCGCTGACAGGAGCTGATGTCAGATAACAGCGCAGCAACACGTGTGTTTGTTTAAAATGTCACAAATCAGGATGGGAAGCAGGTATGTTTTATCATCTCTACATTATTGCTTCAGTTCACTGAGGTTTTTGGGTGTTCGCTAATGCACAGCTCTCTGAAGGTCCCTCCAGGTCTGGACTTTGGCCCGGCTATTGCGAAACTGTTATTCTTTTATTTTTCAGCCACTCAGAAAAATTCTGACTTAGATTCTGATACAGATTTGCTGGTGCTGTTGATGTTCCAGTTACATGACCCAGCTTCAGCCAAGCTTTAGCTGTCAGGCACGCTTCACGTTTGCCTCCCGAAGAGTTCATTTCCCACTCGCTGACATAAAGGTGTAATCATCACCCCTTCGGTGTCATGCATGACAGCGAGTATTATGTGTTTCTTCTGAAATTATGCTTTTGGTTTCCATGAAACGTGGCACCGGGCGTTAAGGTCAAACAACTTGAGTTTGGTCTCATTCTTCAATAGGACATTATTCCAACAGTGTTACATTGTCCATCGTCTTTAAACTGAAGAAACTGTCTCCAGGCTGCCCTACCAAACAACCCAGACTTGTTCAGTCTTTTTCTAATTATGCTGTCACTAACTTTCAAAATGACGTGTAGCTTTGGGTTACTCGGTGAATATTGGGGTAAAGCTGCTGGAATGTCCACTTCTGGGAAAACTGGCAGCTGTCTTGAATGTTGGTCACTCATGAATACATCTTCCTATGGTACAACACTTCAGTTCATTCCCCATCACTGCTGGTGTTCCCCAGGGCTTGGTCTTAGGGCCCCTTCTGTTCATCATGTACATACAGCTTCACTGGCTCCAAATAAAACAGAATCAGCTTCAAGGAACTGCTTCTCACTTGTCTTCATAACCTGGTCCTTCTTTATCTGTCCGATTTGCTCCACATTTCAGCTCCCTCTCATGCTCTCAGGTTATCCTGCTCCATTCACCTTACTGCTTCCTCAGCCCGTCTCACCACCATGAGGACCAAAGTCTTCAGTCGCTCTGCTCTCCAGCTTGGAAACTCGCTACTTTTGTCATTTCTTAATTTTTCTGTAAGTTGACCTTGCATGTAGACAGCGACCATTAAATAAAACTTATTATTGTTATTATTATTATTAACACTGAACCAAAAAAAAAAAATGTGGAAATGGACTAAGACCACTGTTTATGTCCTTCTTTCTTGTAGTTATTCTAACACACACTTCAGTGGTCCAGACCGACTGCCAAAACATCTGGTTTTATAGAGATGTGCACATCTGCTGATGATCAATACATCGAGGATGAACGGCAACACCTGACTGCAAATAACCTTAAATCCCATAGAAATATTAATGGCTCAGTGAAAAAAGTTGCTGTTTGTCTGAGGTTATATTTGCTTATACTATGACCCGCAATGTTGAGACGATTCTTATGTTTTTACACAAATTAAAAAAAAATCGAACGATTAAAAGAAGAGGTACTATTGTGTGTGACTTAAGGGTTATTTTCATACAGCCATATGAATATTTTTAGCCAGATTCATCATCTATCTTGTGGACTATAATGTAGTAGCTTGGGTACAAGAATTCCACATTTGTAGGGGAAACAGTCTTAAAGAAGACATTTATTTTAAAACAGTGCTAGAAACAAAGTGAATTTCTACATTACAAAAGAATATGCATGTTTAATATTTGTTAGGAAGTCTTTCATTTACAGAGATTTTTAAAAAATAAAGAATTGTTCTTAGAAAACCTTTTTTACCCTTTTTCGCCATAGCTTATCTACATAATTGAATAAAACATTCATCATTTTATCTGATGAAACACAGTTTCATAAGCTGCCAGCCTCCAGAGGCTGTGTGGGTGTGGTAGTGGAAGAGATTACTTTGTCTCCTATCTACTTCAGCGCTTCATTTCACTTTAAATTCTTTCTTTTTTTCACCTGGTGTTAGATAAATTGTGAGGATCAAAAACTGCTTGGTTAGGGTAAGGAAACATCCTGGCTTGGCTTCTGAAGAGTCTACCACATGTTAAGAATGGACTTTTTCTTGTATACTGGATAGAAAAAAAAGATGCAAATGTGGTGCAAATAAATTTTTAAAAAAACTTTACAAAAAAAAAACAAAAAACAAACACAACTTAGATCATCTGCTCTGGTAAGGTCTGAGTGACCATCCTCCATCATAACTGCTGTTTCCGTCAGCAGCTGTGGAGCGGTTGTTGAGTCCCACGTTTCACTGAGACGAGACTGAACCGAAGACAAAGAGAATCCTCCACCACATATCAGATTACTGCTTTACTGCTTATACTGACTGTGCTGATAAGATGATCTCTTCACATTTAGGATTATTTGATTTTCAAAACTCCCGTGAGCTTTGAATTTAATGTCCAACAATAGTCAAGGAAGGTAACAATGGTTACATCTATGTTCTTTAAAGTCCAAACAGTTCCCGTTTGCTTTTTTGGAACCGCAGGCAAAAAACTTCAGTCAGTGTTCACATCATAAACCAGGATGGGGAAAACGTTGCCCAGCGCCTGCAGATGACTGCGTCAGAATTTGGCCTCAGCAGCATGAATCCGTGAAACTAAACCTGCAACTGATAAATGTGCAGACGTTATACGCTGTTATGCAACCATTCTGACATGGAGCAGAACCTGACAGGAAGGTGTCTGAAGGTGACGAAGAGGGAAGAGGAGGAGGAAGGCATCTGCATTACTCTTTATTAGATGAGTGTGTACAATTTTGTATACGTTTCAACCTAAACATCTGCATTAAAAAAGGCCACCACTAACGCGCCTGGAAGCTCAGTTTGACAGTTTGAGAAATAATGCGGTTCGCTTTCTTGTTGAGAGTTAGATGGAATGAGTGATGAGGCTTTCAGGAAATGCAAAGTATATAAAATTACATTTTACTGTCACAATTCCTCACATCTTCTCAGTTTTGATGTGTTTGTAGTTGATCCCCACACATATCAGGTTTTGATGCTAAAAACATATTAAACAGTGTCTGCTGCATGTGTTCATTTAACTTTAACAGCTGTGTTGGCGGCTAATTAAATTGCTCCACATGAGACACACACACACACACACACACACACACACACACACACACACACACACGCTCTAATCAGGCTGGTGGGTGTGTTTCCAGTGAATCGACACAGGCTAATTTGTTATTTCCTTTCTGAAGCAGAACAACACACTGCACGTTAGAAAAGCGAATGTCATCAGCACACCAGGACTGATAACAGATAACAGGCTGCTGGCAGCCTGGAGTGATAATGCTAAGAGGAGGAGATAGAGAGAGAAAGAATGTGTCGCAGTAAGAGGGGTCTATATTAGCGATGTGAATCGGCAGTGAAGCATTCTGGGGCTTCGTGTTACAGGCCATATAGGGGGCCCGGGCCCCTGTGTCTCTGCTGGTTTCAGCTATTCTTAGTCTGTCTGTCCCTCATCCTCAGCAACCCTACAGGCAAGAAAACCTCTTCCCACTTTCATATGAAGTTTAATGTTGAATTTTAAGACTTTGCGCTCTTATAATCTTGATGTATCTTGATAGTTTTTGAATTTCGAGCTCCGACCCAGGGGGGGTTTTGTTTCTGCTGCAGCTCAGTTTGCTCTGCACTGTCCTCTGTGCATGTGTGTGTGTTTGTGTGTGTGTGTATCTGCATGTTTGCGTGTGCCTCCTGTGTCCATTTGTGTATCTCATAGGTTCCACAGCACCTGACCCACCCACCCACCAGCACCAACACCGCCCCAGGGTGTTTGTCCTGAGAGCTGGAAGCAGACCAGGAGAGACGGTCGTGAAGCCGGGGGCTGACGAGCGACCAGAAAGGTACCGACCGGGACAAAAGGATAGCAGAGGGAGGGCACGTCGAGCAGGAGGAGAGCGCGCACGGCCACAAGGAGTTTGCAGCGGGAGGAGTGCTGACATTTAACAGAAGATGAGTTCGTACACAGTGACTCTGAACGGCCCTGCTCCATGGGGCTTCAGACTACAGGGAGGAAAGGACTTCAATATGCCGCTCACCATCTCCAGGGTAAGGATATTTGATTTGACCAAGCAAATGACAAATAAAGAGAAAGCATGAGGCCGTGCGGTTTTAACAAATCATTTCTGATACTTCCAAACTTCCCCAAGACAAGAAACATACACAGAGCTACCATCTTTTCCTTTCTAAATAACCGGCAACACATTTTAATGATTACAAAATAAAGTCAGAAAAAAAAGACCCAGAAATCAAACTTCTAACACTAGTTACATTTCTTAAAGCACCTCTGTTAAAGTCATTTGACTGATGCGCTCTAACTTCAATCAAAGTCTGGTTGTGCAAACCAAAATTTGCTCTTATTGGACCCTTTTCCCGTAATCATGCACGTGCAAGCTTTAAACCTGTGTGCTGTGCGTGTGCATAGGTGTGATTAGTGCATGTGGCATATGTAGCTGAGTTGCGATTATGTAACATACGTTGTATGTGATGATGACAGAGAGGCAGAGATGTGTTCTCCACAGAGGTTTCCAGAATAGAGCCGCGATGGAGAGACAGGGATCAGCTCACTGGAGAGGAGTTAACCGTTACTGATATTAGTTTTCTTTGGCATTGCTGATGGAAAATCAGGGTGCAAATGAACATTTAGAATCCATTTTAGTGATCAATCCTGACTAAGTTTTAATTAAGTCAAATCTACTTTAGTTAGCAATAGTTGATCATATTTATACTAATTTAACTTCTAAAAACCTTCTTCTTGTAGCAAAGATTTATTAGCCTAAACATTTCTTTGTAGGTTTTGTTTTTTTGGGTTTTTTTTTGGATTCATTTATTTGTTTTAATTGTCTACCCTGAGTTTCGATTATCAGGGGATCCAGTAGATGGATTCAGCAGGTATAGAAAATGGATGGATGGAGTTTCGATTACAAAAATGTGTCAGTGTACAGATCAGCTGAGCATAGATTGGGTCTGTCTTTGCCAGGACTGCTGGTATATTCTCAGCCTTTGCTTTAAATAGCGTCGGAGAGATGGAGGGATGGAGGGATGGAGGGAGAGGGGTAGGAATGGAGAGGCAAAGAGGTGAGGAGGAGTACGAGGAAGCTGATGGCAGCTTGTGTTACCTTTAGTAAGCTTAATTCCTCGCTGCTAGTTAGTGTCAGGTTCAAGCGCTGGAGACGTGCCTGCAGAGGAACGGGATGCGTGAGGGCTGGATCCCGGAGATGAGACCAAGGATGGAGGGCGAGACGCTTACCTGGGTGGAACGGAGTGGAAACTGATGGTAACATCTCCAGCTCCTCCCCTGCCTGAAGCTCAGGTGTTTTGTTGACATTTGTTGTTATATCGTCCTCTGATCCTGGTCTGAGTCACCCAGGGCGTGGAGGGAGGGGCTTGGGGTCTCTGATCTGTGACCATAAAACATTCACCGTTAGATTTGTGCTCATGCCCTGCTTGTGATGGACCCTGGCTGGTTAACATAAAACACCGCAGCTTGACTTGACGGCTCCGGGATGACATTACAGTTTGACGTAACGCCGACTCGGTTTGGATTTCTGCCGACTTTTGCCAAGAACTAAGAAAAGAAAAAGAAATGAAGACAGTGGATTCCTCACATGCTGCTGAACATGACATTAAACGGGTGACACTGCACACTGATTTTAGGTTATTATTAATGAGTTTGTGTGTATATTTAAAGGCAGTGCTACCCCTCAGGGTGGCCCATGACTCTTGAAGCTATTTACGAGCTATCTAGGGTTCTGATATTTATATGTGAATGAAAACAGCTCTCTGGCCTCTGATTGGCTAATGACTCAAGATGGAAAAATATAACCCTAACTGAAAATACATCACATTCAACTTATATTTATTGCTCAAATGTACTGTAACCTTTGAAAAAAAACAAGTTATTTAAATAAGACTTTTATTTTTAACGTTCATATCCGATTTTCAAATGATCAGTCTTCATCCTCATCTCCTGTGCGTCAGACTGATGCATCTGAAACGTATAAAATCATTCATGAAAACATCAGACACAGCAACATGCGTGTGATGACACCAAAACAGCTGGAGGAGATCATTTCTTTCCACCTGCTATTACCTTGTTTTTCTACCAGCATGTTCTGTTTCCTGCTGCTCTGCTTTCCACACACAAACTCAGGCTTAAACCTAAAAACTCAAAGGCAGATGAAAGGGGGTGAGGTGGAGGGGAAGAACAGTTTATCTAAGATTGTTGTGTTCAAGGTCAACTGTAAAAACGTAAATGAATTCATTTTCTTTTAATAAAAATCAACCGAGGAAGCCTTGAATGTCAGTGTGAATGTCAGTAGCAGGTGTGTGTGTGTGTGAGAGAGAGAGAGAGTGTGTGTTGGGCAGGGGAGGGGGGCTTAGTATAGTCAATCACGGCGAGGCTGCAGGCATCAAAAGCATCGCTTATTTTTAACTCTTTAACGAGTTGACTGTAAGTCTAGACTCAACACTGTAAGTCGGTGAGCTCACTCAAACCTCTGTTTTATTTAGTTTGGCTGCCAAAGTCTGGATTTGTCACACATGCAGGTACTATAGAGTTCAAAGGTCAATATACGAAGTGTAAATACTTTCAAGAGTGAAAATATGTCATGGAGTTATCAGGGAGTTGTCCCCCTGGCTGGAGTCTGTCTTTGGAGAAGAGGCAGGTTCCTCCTGGACAGATCTCCAGTCCAGCTCAGGGCCACACAGAGCAAAAACAAGACACGCTGGCTGTCACTGTCGATTACATTACAAAGCTACCACGAGTGTTTTTGGACTGTGGGAGAAAAGGCGATGAGCACATAGAAAACCTTCGCATGCATGAAAGACTCCAGCCGGGATTCAGATGGTGAAGCTCCTTGCTGCGAGGCAACAATGCTGACCAAAGAAAGAAAGTGCATAAGACACAAAGACCACCCCAGCTTTGATCACGACCGCTTGACTGATGTGCTCCTTCTCCGCTGACATCCCAGACCGGATTTTTCCCCAAAAGCATCTGAGGTCGGTGGCTTCAGATCTGCGGTAGTTTGAGTCATCCACCAAACTGACAGGAACATTATAAAGCTGTGCTGCTCAAATATTACGATGCCTCACAAATAAGAGTTTTCTGTTCTTCACACTTGAATCTTTGAGCTTTTCCTCTTATCTCATCAAAAGACTCACTTGCAACATAAAATAGAGCTCTGCTCTGCTGTTAAACACTTTTAAGGATTAGTCCTTTTTGCTTCACCAGTCTTTGTCTAACACTGATAAATAAGGCTGAGGAACCTTGATGGTAACGCTTCTGGATAGGGACACGATTAAGCAAGTTGTTTCAATCTTTATTTACATTTCAATTTTTTTCTTGGCATGCATCAAAGATCACATTTTCAATTTCACACCCGCCCCTGGGAGTTCATTTCAGATGCATAAGAAAAAAATCACAGAAATTTCCATATGTCTATAAATGCATGTGTTTTGTTTTTTTTTTAATGTCAGTGCTCCAAGTGTAATCTGCTCTGTTAACCCCACTCCAACAGATAACTCCGGGCAGCAAGGCAGCAGGCGGCAGCCTGGCCCAGGGCGACGTCATCTCAGCCATCGACGGGGTCAGCACCGAGGGGATGACGCACTTGGAGGCTCAGAACAAGATCAAGTCCGCCATCCACAAACTCTCGCTCTCGATGCTGAAGTAAGCAGCCAGCACTCAAACGCCCACTGCAACAAATTCACGTCGATGAAGCCTGAGTTGCATAAAATCCACTTCACAAAATGCAAAAGTTTGAGTCTCATACAAATTAGTTCCAAAACTAGCCAGAAAGCCCTCAGATCCCGTTGAATCCAGAGAAACTTCTCTCCCAAAAGACAAAAAAAGGAAAACACATCTACTGTACTACTTTATAGATCAAGACGTCCGGCGCCAGTTCCCACGGCAACCCCAAGAATGGACTCTCCCATGCCCGTCATCCCACACCAAAAGGTACAAGAACATTCAATAAATATGAACCCGTGTTGACATCTCTGTTCAAATTCACGTTTCTATGTGTCATATGTCATTTGTCTTCTTGTCCTGTACTTGTTTCTAAATATATCAGTGCAACTGTTGTGTGACGTCGCCATCCAGCAGAGTGCTGCCCCCTAGTGTAAAATATTCACATTACAGCCAGCAGGAGCGGGAAGGTTGCAGGTCAGCAAAGGTTAACCAGAAGACATGAAAATACTGAACCAGCCGACTGAAATGGTTGGATTCTAATTATGCATCAGTTTATGTTGACATTCTCTCTTTTTTTTTTTAAAGAGACACAATAAGAAATATTTTTCAGGAGGTATTCAGAAGGAAGGCCAGGATCTTCTGAAATCCTCCAGGATTTAGATTCCCTCCTGTAAGATGTCATCCAGGGCCAGGAGAGCACAATAACCCAGTGGGTCTTTGCTCACCCGAATCCCTCAGAGAAACGATGCATGTGCAGAACAATTTAGACCCGGGATCATCATCTGCTGGAAGAATTTCATTGCTTGATTGGGTCAGAACATTTTAACTTCCAGTTATAAAATACTTCCTACAGCCTAACAGGAGGAGTGCAGTCACAGCTCTGTTGTTTTACGCTAAATTAATCAGACTGTGAGATATTTTAAGATTGTCCACAGAAACAATTAATAACAATAACAATAAAAGCAGGTCAAACTATTTTTATTTTTGCAGGTAGATCTGAGACTCAAGTGGCCTCAGCTCCTCATTTAAATTCTAAATATCTTCCTCTTTGGTGTTACGGATTAGAAAATGTGTGCTACCTTTGGACAAGTTAAAGAGGCGATCCAGAACTCTGAAATAAAAACATCGCTGGTCTCTTAAGTCGCAGAAAACCATGTTTTGACAAGGCAACGCTGTACATTGGTTTGACTTGACCAGATAGCCGGTTTAAGTGTGGCTGAAGGTTCAGACCCACTTATGTTACTGGACCTCTGGCACGTCATCGAGGTGTCAGTCTCTGCTGATGCGTTTCCCCTCTGGAGCCGAGCCGCTTCAGCCAACCACACGCAAGTCGGGTATCAGGAAACGCATTTAGACACGGCAGAACATCGGTGGCGGCGTGATCCGAGTGGCTCCGGCTCACCGGGAACACGGAGCAGCTGTCGTACACAGTCATGGGACGTTCTGCTCCGGTTACACATCCACGTCCCCTGAATGACATACCTGAGATAGGTCACCCCCTCCCGTCCCACACTGGGAATGCTTCACTTTACCTCCTGTACCAGAACACATCCGTCACTTTAACTCAACATGGTTCCAAATCATAAAATTATATTTAAAAAAAACCTTGTTTTTACCGTGGTTGACAGCACTTGGTTGCCCCACGACTGAATTTACCATTTAATGTTAGATGCAGTAGTTTAAGTCATTTAATTTGACATTAATATTGATCTAGGGACCAGTAACGTGGTACATGTCCTGGCTCCAGCTCTGATACCTCTGGATCCGGCGGTTTGTGTTCTGTTTGTGTTTATTTCTGTCTGTTCTGTGCTAAAAACGTCCCTGCAGCCCTCCTGCCCTGCGTCAAGTGACTTCTGCTCTTGTCAGTCACTCGTGGGGATGAAGGGGCAGCGGGGAAATATCCCACTCCTAAAAAATGACAGCTATTCTAACCTGTACACGGGTTTACAGAAGAGCAGGGGTTGGATAGTTTCCGAGGACAAACGCAGGTCTATTGTTATCACACAACAACCAAGTGATTCACGTCCTTCTCTTCCTCTGTGTCTCTCTCTGTGTCCACTTCTCTGGTGTGTTTCAGGTTATTGCAAACACAGCTGCAAAGTCAGTACCATCATATTTCTCAGCATGTCGCGTGCATGAAGGACACTTCATTACAGACAGCATTTTATTTTTTTTTTCAAGAGTTATGTTAATGTTGGTGTGGAGTGAAGCTTGTGTGATTTGAACTAAACAGCAAATAGTCTCTGAGCAACAACGACTCACGAGCTGAACATCCATAATCTGCTATTAACACGATCTGACCCCCAGTAGAGAAACGTGAGATAGTAAACTGACTCAGTGATACTCAGCTTGAGCACATTTCATATGATGTTTTTTTTTTTCTCTGTTTCAGTGGAAGTTACTGAACCAAGTGTCTGCCTTTTGGTTAATAAAGTAAACTGAAAAAAATCTAAATACTTGGAGAGATTGTAGTAAATAATGTGACGTACTTTTATTTACAAAATACAGTTATTACACATGAGCTCATTTAAATAAATAAACCATTTTCCAGCAGCTGAGACTTTAAGACCTAACCTAAAGTATCTATTTAAAAGTTGAACTGTTTTCCTCATCTGATGGAGCTGTTAGCAGTTTTTACAGTATTTAGGTGCATAGGTGGTGGTTGTATGTCTGTTTCTTACCTCTGTGTTTGCATAAAGCATCGACTGGGTGGTGTGCACTGCGGTTTGTTGTTTTAACATTAGCATGTTTTTCTGAATTCATGTGTTAGCTTTAAATGGTATTATGACATTTTGCTTCACGTTTTAGAAGAAAAGCCTCTGGTTTTCTGTGCCGTGACAATGCGTTTCCTGATACAACCACTAGAGGGTGCAATCGCTTCATTTTATGTACAGAATGCCTAAAAGTCTAAATAAAACTCCAGTTTTTAAAAATACAGGGTGTTGCAATAGATCAGCATTTTATCTTTGGGGAAAAAATGATAACAACAATAAAAAAAGGTGCAAAATCGCCTCATATTTTATTATCTTATCATACTGTCATCTTTTAGGGACTCACGTAAGGCTTTACTAGCTGATACAAAACAAGTATGAATTATAACAAAACCTAGCTGCACTTTCAAAGAGAACATGAATTCATCACATTTACAAAGAAAAAAAATGTTTGTTTCTGTATGAAGGTCCAAAGCAATATGCACTGAAACTTTAAAGTAGCAGAGAGTAGGTATCTTACCCTTGTTAACCCTCAGAGTTTAGCTTGAAGTATTTCTCAAAGTTTTCTCCATTTTCCTCAGCTGTGGTTTGACAGTGTTAGCATGTATTTCCTAACATTTAATGAATAGGATATATATTGCTAAATACTGAAATATTACTAAAACAGTATCATAGCTGGACTTTTTGACACCAGAAAAGGAAAACTGTCTCCTTGCTTTGAAATGATCTATTCACATGTACAACTGTAATATGATGTATTTAAAATTAAACCAGATTATCTGTGAGGGGTAAAACATTAACAGATAAAATTGGATAAAAATAGAAAGCTACAATGCCAGATTCTCAGTCAGTCAGAAAAGTAACAAATGAAATAAAAAATAACTCAATATCCACAGCATGTGTTATTATCTTTAAATTGTTTTTTATATTTATCACCTATTTTATTTAACCTTTAGATTAGTTCAAGGAAATCATTACAGTTTTTCATCGTGCCATTGTACCATGCTCAATAAATTAGTCTCCTTTCTTATTGTACGCTGAAAAAAATCCTTTGAGAAACCGTTTGGTCTCAGTGAAATCATTTTTATACAAGTTAACTGTGCACACGTGCAGTCCAGGCACACAGTAACAGTACAACATGACCATGTGGTGCTTAGCTGTGTGTAGTTGAAAGCCCATGTTGTATGTGTGCCTACATTATGGATGTTTAAGACATATCTATGAGCAGTATAGCGCCCCCTGTTGGCTCATTACATGACTACACAGTGATGTGGTTTCCATCTTTAACTTTGATATTTTTTCTGCTTTTTCCTCCTCTTGAATCCCTCTCTCCCATCCCTATCTGCAAACATCTCATGTTTCAACTATTCACCACGGCATGTGAAACCTCTCTCCCAACCCGTTGACCTCTGACCCCTCCCAACACGGGCTCTGACAGTGTGGAATACACTCCCAGCTTCAACCCCATAGCTTTGAAAGACTCAGCCCTGTCCACCCACAAGCCCATTGAGGTGCGGGGTCCGGGGGGAAAGGCCACCATCGTTCACGCTCAGTACAACACGCCAATCAGCATGTACTCACAGGACGCTATCATGGATGCCATAGCGGGACAGTCACAGGCCAAGGGACATGACAGGTATGATCACAGAGCCAGACTAACCCCTGTCCAGCCTTTTATGTCATCTCTTCATTCATGCACTCGGTATCACAACACATCAGGTCAGTTCAACCAGACTGCAAAAAAGATATTTTTACTTTCTGTTTGTGTAACTATCTCATTGGCCTCGTTTTTTTCATATTTGTAGATCACAACTTAGAGAATGTATACTTTCAAAGATGTATCTTAAAGATCTAAAGAGGAGCTGAAGTCATATATGATGCGTTGTACTAATTTGATTATACAAACTTTCAATCAAATTAATTCAGTATCAACTTAGGCTAAAAAAAGGATTTGTGATTTACTTTCTTGCAGTTTCTCCTTTACAGTAGAGTTTTTTGTGAGAACCCACTGGCATCACAATCGCATGTATCAACGTGGGAGGTCAATGTTGTCAAAGGATTTAATTATAGCATATTTTCACTCAAACAACCATCTTTTATTGACCCTAACCACAGTTTTGGTTCCATAATTTAGCAATGTCCTTTTGGTGAACAAAACTAAGAAAAAAAAAACAAAGAGAAAGTTAAACCAAAATTTACCTTAGAAAAACTGATCCCAGAAATCACCTTTATATGTTTTTTTGTTTGTTGTTTTTGTAATTTGGTTGAACTGGCTGTTTAAGATTCTGAACCCAAAGTAGAGCTTTTGAGCATATATCTAAGAGCCCATATTATGCTTTAGCCTAGGTTCTGCATTTTACACCTGGGGATCTCCTGGAATTGAATTTTCAAGTTTTAACCTCTAGATACACATTATTTTTACCTTTGCCTGAACTGCTCCAGTCTCTTTGATTGGTCAGCTGATTGGTCACAATGGTGGAGGTTGAATCTTGTCTTTTTGTATATATGTGTGTA
>JAOWBL010000011.1:8244804-8284598 GCA_028564865.1 Zenarchopterus dispar | reverse complement strand
TCTATTACTTTCCTCTCTTTTTTTTTTCCTCCTTGTCCTCTCCCGGGCTGCTCTTCTCTGGTTTCTCCCCACCCTGCCTCACCTGCGTGTTAGTGTCGTGCTGATGCAAACCCCCGTGTCGTTGCCACCCTTCGCCTGCCAACTCATAGAGAAATCTCAAACAAATCACTCACACCTTAATTAGGCGCAGGAAGGAAACAGCCACATACAGTACATACAGTAAATGCCAGCAGACACCACAGAAGGGGCAACTGAGACGCTTCTCTATGTGAAACAAAGAAGTCGTTGTGTGACCGAGGCATGAGAGGGTGCGTGAGCCGCAGTCAGTGTGCTTATGTTTTCATCGTGAACTTGTGTGCATGTGCAGCCGCCGGCGTCCGAAACAAAAATCAGCAGGGAATGGTGCATTGATGACAGATATCTCTGTTACGTGTGCAGTAGTTAGTCTCAGTACTGCATGAGCAGATGTTAGCCGTAGAGTAGCAGCTGTCGTGTGTAGCTTTGTATGGCTTAGTGTGTGTTTCGCCTCAGCATTTAGAAACAGTGGAAGAGACTCATTGTGTTCGTTTAACTCGGCTGTTAAAGTGGCGATGTAATTTGATATGCATGACAGACCAAGAGCACTTTCAGATCTTTTGTTTTTTTTTTTTAATTACATCCTACAGTTGTGGATGGAAAATCTACCTTAAAAGTAGAAAAAAAGATCATTAAAAGCGTTTAACAATCAGTTGCTGAGTTTCCCTGCTAAACAGCCAAATTCTCGTCAATAAATTATAAGAATTAAATGAAGAGAAAAGTCGTAAGCCTAGCTTTTCCAACATGAGTCAAGCTTGCATCCAGAGCAAATTGGGCAGAACTTTTTGTTTTTAGGTGTTACAGTGAAGCCAGCCTTTTTGGATATTTTATCAGATTAAAGTGAGAGTGAAGGTGTGACTTTTATTGTTTAATTATTGTTAAGTCGCAGTGACTTTTGAGCATCGAGTTCAGGTTAGCCTTGAGTCCAAGTGATCGCTCTGGTTTAACAGCTTAAAGGTCTTTGGGCAGCTTCAGTTTCTTCTTGTGCTTCCCGTCTTCGTGAAACAGGTTTGCATGTCACAGAGAGAAGCAAGCAGCTCGTTTCTCGGCTATTTCTGTGATTAAAGAAAAGAGAAAGGGGAAGCATTAATCGATGGGGTCAATTTGCTCATGGAGGTCAGTGTGAAAGCTTCGGTGTCATCACAGCTCATTTGTGTGTGTACAGCTGTGTGTTGCTTGACTTCTGGGATATGTAGCTGTTTTTAATAAAGGTTTTAGTCCGTCTCTTGTTGTTTTTGAAGCCCCCTCCTCAACTGTGTTAGCCGGCCAGACGTCACCCTCAACCGTTAATGTGCCCAGCATCGCCGCGTGTCCCCCATATGTGTTGTATGTGTGTGCGTACATGGGTGTGTTCTCACAGAAAAAAAAGGTTCAGCCAGCAAAAGTGTGCGTGTGTGTTTTTACTTTGAGGCCAATGGAAACTGATGGCTGCATGTTGCCTTACGAAGCAATCTCACGTACACCCAGACACGCACACGGACGACGTTTTACACAAACAGAGCTCAAGTTGAAACATGCAAAACTCAGATTCCACCACAAACGCACACACGCAAGTCACACACTGTGTTTAAGTTGGCATCGAATCAGACTCGCTGATTTTATAAACTGTACCAGTGAAAATAAACCAGTTTTTGTTGAAATCCAGCTGGAGTGTCGAGACTTTGTTTGATGAGGTCGAAGCCTGTCTGGAAGTCTCACCCGGCAGGGCAGATGATATCCGTCCACAACTGTGCTCACTGGCGAGGGTAGTTATTTTTGCTGAAAACTATATACAAGCCCCCACCTCCCCAAACAGCTCTCATGTGTGAAGGCCTAAAATTAAAACCTGTGAAGGTGTTCTCTGCAACCAGGAATTAGCAGGAACTTGGTTAAGTCTGGCAATGGAAGGTGGGAGGTGTAACCTTTAACTTGGAAAATAAACTAGTGTCCAACAGCCCATCCAACAGGTGCTTATTTAAACGGACATGGGGGGGATTTAGACGCCAGAACAGCACTTTGAACTCTTCACCATGTTCCACAAAGCTTATAGAAACAGACTTTGTAATGGAATAAACAGCTCACCCAGCTTGTCAATGTTGCAGCTGATCAGAGCCTCTTTATATCTGGCATAAATTACACGGTGCATGTTACACAAACCTAAATACAATAATGACAAAAAGTGGTTTTTAAGCAAGCTATATGTTAAACTTCTGTGAAACATTTGATAGTTGCCTGGCAACCACAAACATGCATCTCTTTGTTTTCACAGCTGATGGTGCAAAAATTAAACTTAAGTACAAATAATCAGTAATCTTTGACTAGTTAGTTCAACTAATTGTTCTCCTGTTCAACAGAACTAGTTTAGTTTTATTTTTGATTCCACTTTACACGGGACCGGTACAAACGCCATTTGACCGGTTGGTTCGGTACACTCAGTCTGTCAGGTTTGCTACCTCCAGCTTTAGGATACATCAGCTAAAATCCTGTTTAAGTCCCTTAATCAAGCTCATTTTTATTTCTTTAGTCTGTCTCTGTCATTTCTGTTTGACTGAAATTCTCTCTTCCAGAGAAGGCTGCAGAGAAAACCCCGGCTCAGAGATGTTCAGGATCAGCACAAGTGACAAACTTCAGTGTCTTCTTTTTTTCTTAAAACATTTTATTGGTTTCAAAAAAAAAAAAAAAAGAACAAAATAAAAATAAACAGCAATTACCTCCAACATAATTTCAATGCTGAACAACAGCACAGCTAAAACAGGATGATTCCAGCAGGGATTGGGTGTTAAGGGTGACACCTTGCCCATCTCTGCTCTCCTTTCACGGCAGCAGAAGAGTCGGGCAGAAGCTGCGTTGAAGATTAAGCAGCAGATAGAGGAGAACAGGAGACACTTCCTATGAAAAAAACAAGTCCTAAAACTGGAAACTGCACTGCCGACCTTTATACTCTAACAGAGAAGACAAACTAAAACTACAATTCTCTTTTATTCACATCGTTATGTTTAAGTCCTTTTAATTAAAATCAGACTGAAGTGGCCATCGCCTTTTTAGAGCAGACCTCTTCCTGGAATAAGGCATCTGCAGTGGTGTCAACAGAAACTACTGCAACAGGAGGGTCACACATGCATTCAGCGATCACAGTAAGAGCGCCGTGAATGCGGCTAACACGTTACCATAAACATGTACGTGACCGGTCCTCCATGCTCTCTGCGAATGTAGCTCTGCTTTTGCTCAATGTAAGTGGAGGCAGAAACAAGAACAGGGCTGCATTTTAAAAGAGAGTCACAGAAACATGAGGGCGGCACAAAGATCACAGGATGGATACAAGGCTAGTCGATGTGTCGCTGCGTGTGTGCATGAGAGTCAATGAACAGCAGTAAACAGTGCTCGGACGGCTGTTTCAGGAGCTGGAGGGAAGCAGGAGAGGAAGATGGTGAGCAGGAGGGTGGAGGAAGGGTGAGCGGTGCAGGTTGCGATGAGTCATTTATGTGAAGGTGAGTCCCGCCTCATTGTAGACCTTGAAGACCTTCTCGATGGCGTTGACGTAGGCAGCCGTCCGCAGGTCCAGACCAAGGTTGTATTTGCTTGCTGTGCGCATGATTTGCTGCGATGGAAGAAGATGACACACGTTAGACATCCTCCATGCAGTACATCAGTTTTTTTTGTTTGTTTTTATGTTTTTTTGGAGGGGGGTGTCCTGCTGAACCAAATGAGCTAACGGTCCCGTTTCCATAACTGCAGTATTTAATATAGTACTTTTTCAATATAAGAAGCCGGCTGTGTTTTCATGCAGGGTCACTTACCCGTGCAGACCTCTCCATTGTGTAGGCCAGCCCAGAGTGGACGATGTCCTTCTCAGAGGCACCCTATGAAGGACGAACACAGACTTAGAGATGCACTAAAACTCACAAACTCCCAAAACCCAAGACTTTAACCAGTTTTAAACAACTTCTAATATATTGACATTTCGAAGACTTTAGAAACACAGCATGTGTCAGTTGATTTTTTTTCTCCATTTGACTGATAAAAAACTAAGTTGCAGAATAACTGTTATTTTAGATTTCCTGAACATGAAGCACATGTGAAGCTGGTAAGATGAAGTGGAAGACAACTTTACTCAGAAAATTAAGACTGTAATGATTGTACCGATATTTCATGGAGGCAGTGATTGTGCATCCTGATCACAACACAATAGTTGGATTATTTTTGACATGTATCTATTGGAGGATTTGACTCACAGCAATTCTGGCCTGGAAGTCAGCGGTAGGTACGATGGGGATGGGTCCTCCCTGCTTTCCAAACTTCCTCTCTAAACTCTCCTGCACAGACACTGGGAAGAAAAAGAGTGGAAAAGGGAAAGAAGGACAAGTTAGGGCGATGCTAAAATGATTGGTTATTTAATAGTGGCTTCACAGGAGCTGTGAGTTCTTCTCCAACATTCACTTATCCCAAAAAAAACAAAAACAAAAACAAAACCAGCTCTGCAAAGACACATCATTTGCTGCTACCACCAAATGTGGTCAAAACAGGTTTATCATTGTGTGATTGGCTGCATGTAAATCCATCCATCCATTTTCTGAACCCGCTGCATCCATTTCTGGGTCACGGGGGTCTGCTGGAGCCAATCCCAGCCCATCCCAGGAAGAGGCAGGGGTACACCCTGGACAGGTCGCCAGTCCATCGCAGGGCCACATACACAGACAAACAACCATTCGCACACACATTCACACCTATAGGCAATTTTTAGAGTTCCCGATCAACCTCACATACATGTTTTTGGACTGTGGGAGGAAACGATAGTACCCGGAGAAAACCCATGCAAGCACGGGGAGAACATGCAAACTCCACACAGAAAGACTCCTGGTAGGGAGTCGAACCAGGATGGCTGCATGTAAATGAGAGAGAAAAATGTAAATGAGAAAAATGTAAATGAGAGAGAAAAAAAAACAAAAAGAAAAAAACAAAACAAAACCAGCTCTGCAAAGACACATCATTTGCTGCTACCACCAAATGTGGTCAAAACAGGTTTATCATTGTGTGACTGGCTGCATGTAAATGAGAGAGAAAAATGTAAATGAGAGAGAAAGTATAAATGGAAACAAGACAGGCTGTGAGGACACATCGTCTCTCCTGTACATCAAGTACACAACTTCCAGAGCAGCAGCAGCAGCATCAACATCAGCATCAGCATCGAGTCTCCCCGAACCACCGCACTGGGTAAGATCAAACATTTTTGTTGACCGAATTTAGTACAAAAACCAAGATGATCCTCCTGAGCAGATATCCAAAGTATTACAAGTATATTCAAAGTGCAAATCTGAACCTGGTCTTCTGCTTTCAGGAAACATTTGTGGTACCGTCGGTGTACACGGCTTCACACTGAGATAACAGGACAGGAACATCAGTGACACACATTAAAACTACCGCAGGAAGGGTAAGTAGTGGTAACCTCACTGTTGGGACGTATTCAGAAATACCTGATGACTAATAAAGCTGCATCTCATGGAGTCAGCACAGTGTCTGACATCCTACAAGTAAAGATATGTGAATGATAAATAAGTGATATAGACTCTTTATACTGACCACAGCTACTTCAGGGCAAGACCTCCTCAAGGGTTTGTATCACCTCACTGTAATATATGTCTGTCTATAATATGTTTGTTTTGTTTCCCTCTAGATGCCCAAAAAATTTGTCAACGATTCTGCAAGTTCTTCTTCGAAGAACGGAACAAGAAAACAACAAATGAAGAAAGACCCAGAGAGAGTTTATGAAACTGACATTGCAAAGATGTACATGTTTTACACAGAGCGTTGCGAACCATGGATGGAACTAATAAAGACAAAGTTCAAGTGCAGTGAAGAAGAAGTCATCTGTTATAAACTGAGCCCTGATAAAGAGAACGCAGGTACAATTATGATATATCCCACTACTGGAGTCTTTGTGATACGTGGCTCAGATGAGGAAAAAGAAGAGTTTGAAAAATGGTTCAAGGAAATGCTGGACTCCAATGAAATAGACGACCTTTGTCAAAAGTTTGAGGAAAAAAGTCCTAAAGATGAGTAACTCTCATTTCTCCCAGCTCCAGGGAACATTGTGTTACTCCCCACCTGCACTTCTGCCAGTCTTTATCTTGAAATAAGTAATATAAGGCATTTTTAACTCTAAAAAATGATCACTAGCAGGATCATTGTGGAGGGGGTATATTTAATAAAATAAATGAATAAAAGAAATGCATTGTAAGGCAAATCAATATCTAATCATGGTTTGGGAAAGTGGCTTTCTGTATAAAATCAATCAGCTTCTAATGTTTTTGGTGTTTGTTGTGACACTATAATAAAACTAATGCTGGAATTTCTTCAGACTGTGTCTTTTGACCCTTATTTTTCATAGAATAAATAAGAACTACAGATAAGTTTGTACTCACTGAGAAGGTGGTAATTTGAGTCTCTCTCATATTTGAAGGTCAGTCTTCCATAGCTGACATGGTTGAGATTCTTCAGCCACTCAAAATAAGACACAGTCACACCACCAGCATTGAGGTACATGTCCTGCAGGAAACAACACATGGTGAGATGGATCCATGTAGGAAACGGTCTTCACTCCAACAGAACAAGTTGGATCATTACGTAATATATCCACATTTGACTGATAATACTGGAAGCACAAAGTAATCACAAATCCCATCAAGAATCTTTGGGTTCATGTTCAAATGTTACCCAGAAGCACACGGCATGACATTTTATTAAGAGTTTATTCTGCTTCCAATAAAGAGAGAAGTTTGATTCAAATTCAATTTAATATTTGAATAAAGAGCTAAATGTGTTTCCATCCAGATAAGGGAAAACTTAAGTTAGTTTAAAATTCTCTGTGTGCATGTGTGAACTTACAGGAATGACCATGACATTGTTCTCCAAGAAGATCTTGTCAGCATCTGGGGTGGTGGGACCATTAGCACCCTCAGCAATGATCTAACAAGACAGAGAGAGAAAAACTCTTGGAAAAAACAGTGGCCACATTTCCTGATCAGTGTGGATGAAAGAAAAATTGAGGGGAAGAAAGAAAAAAAAACACAAAGAAATACAGAAACCTGTTGATTAAGGAATATAGCGCATGTTTTTACCTTGGCCTTGATCCTCGATGCATTGTTGCGTGTCAGCTGCTTCTCTCCAGCAGCTGGAATCAGGATGTGGCAGTCAGCCTCCAAGATGCTCCCTTCATAGGGTTTGGCTCCCGGGAAGCCCACAATGGTGCCGTGTTGCTGCAGAAATGACAAAGATGAGCAAATATTTGAATGTTTACGAGAAGAAAAGTAGAAGATTTTAGCACAATAACAGTGGTGCACTAAGTATGATATTAAAGAAGAGCTGATAAAGTTTGAAAGGAGACAACAGAGACAGAAAGAAGAGAGAACAACTCTGATGTAAAACAGTCAGCTGTTCTGGTACCAGTTTGTAGTCCTCCAGCTGTTTGGGGTCGATACCATCTGGGTTGTAGATGGCTCCATCAATCTCACCGATACCCACGCACTTGGCACCAAACCTGTGCAGATACCTCATGGAGTGGAGACCCACATTACCAAAACCCTGTGAGGGGACACAGCAAAGCAATTATCACCAGCGAAATTGTGATCTCTCCTAACTTTTAAATAGCATTCTCAAGTTGATATACCTCTCTTTATTCAAACAAATGAAATTCCTCCTCATCCAACTATAACATATTTGGTGCCACCATGTGGACAGAGTAGGTTACAACTTCCTCATGAAGTCAAATGAAAGTAGATCTTTTCCCCTTTTAGGTACTACAAACCACTCAGCAACTCACAGGGGCCAAAAAATCTTTTATATCCTGCTCCAACTGGACAAAGGTGTGTTGGTGGGAAGTAGAAGGACTGTTATAACAACTAAAAACTGTTGGGTAATGTTAATGTTGTGGCTTACTGGTAGGTGCCACTTTGTCAGGCAAACAAGGTAAGAAGACAGATGGAAAGGATTCCCTCACCTAAAAATCAATTTGGTGCCGAAAACATGTTACCACTGACATATATCACTAGGGAGCCTCTAAATCTCTAAGGAAATTTAATCTCTGCACAAAGTAATCCTCACACAGAGATTAGGTTTTTGAAAACCCGTTTCATCATTGAGCTGTTGTCACCACTTCTTCACCTCCTAAGTGATCTCCTAAGCCCATCTTCCCTCGCTCCAGCCTTCCTCAAAACATAAAACAGGTCATTTTCAAAACTATGTACTACATGATACAATTTAGCATACAGCATAAACTGCATGTATGTAGTAGGGCTTTATATATAGTGGCTCAGTGAATCAATGCCTACAACATTTTGATAGAATCAGTATGCTCTAGCAGTGTAGTATCCAGTAGTGAAAAACAACTATAATTTACTTTACTAATGCAAGCCGCAGCTTCCTCAACATACATTTTACCGACAGAACTGCATCCAAACATAGAAAGTTAATGAAGAGTATCAGATTGCACTGTTGTCATGAGAAGAAGTGGTAATTATAGAAAGCATTCTGGGAAAATAGCAAGTACTAAGGATTTTCCTCTTCACATGCCAATATCCAAGTATGTATGTGCATGCATGACTATGATATACCAGAAGATCTTGTGACAAATGGAAGTGAAACTCAATGAGAATGCAACTCCATTACTTTTTGTTTCCACCAAAGCACTTCTCCTTTCACATAGCCAGTGTACTTTCAAATAGAGGCCTTCATTTTTTTAAACATCCATTGCTGTAGAGTTTAATTTCACCTTATTAATAATCTTTTTCAAACATATTTTTCAGGAATTATATTTAAAGGTTACCACTAATCTAACAAAAATGATCTTTTACTCTCAAATTCTGCCTCACAAAGCTAGAGAGTCATTTTTTCTGTTTACTGGTTCCTCCCTTTACTGAATCACCATTTTCCATCAACAGTGAAAGGAAACTTCAGCTCACTGCAGTCCATGAAGAAAACTGAACCAGGCTAAAACAGATGGCGGGCTCTCAAAGAGGCACAATTCTAAAATCCCTCATCAAGACTTCAAATGAAAATTTAAATCCTGCCAGTGTCAGTGGGCAAATAAAACTAGATTCAGTGTGTCCCGCAGTAAATGTTTCTACTAGGAACAAACTTTTGAAGCAGTATTTTGGTGTACCTGCACAACGAAGGTCTTGTCCTGGAAGCCAGGTGTAAAACCCAACATACTCATGTAAGATGCCTCGTTAATGAAGTTCTCAATCCCGTGGAAAACTCCACGACCAGTGGCGGAGATACGTCCGTGGATTCCTCCCTGGCTGATGGGCTTTCCTGTCACACATGCATGGGCATTGATATCCTGTGAAGGCATACAAAGAAAACCAGATCACAATTATGAATACGTCCTGCTTCACAAATATTATTTAAGCTTCAAGCAAAGTTTAAATGCCCATCTCAAAGCCTTCGTGACCAGTTTTTAAAATGTTATTAAAAAAATAAAATAAAATCACAAATGAAATGCAAAACTATGACAGAGTCTGGAAAAAAAAAAGATTTTTTTCCCTCTAAATTTCAGAATACAAACAAGGTCTAATATAGGACACAGCCTCCAGTGGCCGTCGCTGGTACTGCAAGTTTTCCCTTCACACAGGTTTGATGCTCCAGCAGCAAGAGTTGTTGACTGCTTGACATACAGCATTTTATTATGAGCACCACCTGACCAGAGCGTATCACAGCTGACTGATCGTCAGCCCAAACCGTCCACAAGCCCTCCGCTTTCAGATACTGGAATTTGCCCAGGATATCTGAATGAGAGGGCACATAGCCGTCTGAGGTGAAAGGAGGATAGGAAGGGAGCAGAATATCAAACCAAACGCATTATACTTAATGTTTTGATAATCAAGATGAATTGGTGTGATAAGTATGTTGATTATGCATGAATCACAATATCTCTAGTAAAAATAAATTTAAAAACAGGCAGATACTTCTGCTTCCTAGGTTGTTGGGATGGTTAACATATCCAGTTTAACACGGCTAAAGACCAACAAACAGAACTTAAAGAGCACAGTCACAACTTTCTCCTCTTGTTCTATTGAAAACTGTCTTTTCTGAACTTGTCATGTGAACAAAGACTCCATAAAACACACACCATATTTTGTGTGACACCAATAATGGACTTTAACAGACTTATGATAAAGTGGCAGCAGCCAGACAGAGATTATTGTACAAAACACTTTTTGTACACTTTTATAAAGTTAAATGATCCCAGTTTGTTTCTCTAGCCCTCATTAGACACAGTTTAATTTAACTGAAACGTTTCTTTAAATGGATGACCAACATTCAAGTCAAGTGAGAGTTTCTGACCCTTCTGAATTGGTAACTTCTTTAGTTTTAAAGATTTGTTACCAACACATCCACAGAACCTGCAGAAGTGAATATTTTGCTTGTTTACTCAAATGAGTCTTGTTTGACACTTTTTGCTCAGGCAATGACTAACTGTCGGTTTGAAAGCCACTTTCAAAAGAAGAGGAATGTTTCCATGGTCGGTGGGAAGGGAGAGGCAGGAAACCACTGCTCATAGTTTACATGTGACTCACTCCTTGTTCTTAAATTTGGCCTATTTAAAAAAAAAAAAAAAAGTACCAATATCCCAGCCAGGGTAGAGAGAGCGATTTTCATGTCCTAAAACTCACAGTGTGTGCAATGGTGTTGGCATATGTGTCGGCGATCCAGGACATTTCCCTCTCTCCAGTGCTCATGTCTGGTGCAGGGACGTCGATGCCAGGCCCTGGTGAACAAAGGACGGGAAGAGTGGGGAAAGCTTTGGTAAACTGTGCTAGTCATTATGCAAGAAGGCTCAAAGTATATGCTTCAAAAAGGAGGTAGCTAAGAAAGTGAGTATGGTAACACAATCTAGAGTGGATGCCCTGAAAGTATGAATAACAGCGTTTTGTTGAAGATGCAGCGCTGAACAGGAGGGCGAAATGCGAGTAGCACTGGTGTCCTTGTCTCACATGTATGGGTGCCCTCAAGGGCCTTGATCTAAAAACAGAAGCAGGCATGCAAAGACGCCAGAGACATAGATGGAGGGAGGCCCTTGTATACTTTAAACTGAACAGTAAAACCTCAAATGACACATTTGTAGAGTAGTGCCAAATAAACTGTCATCTTCCTCCATGTTTGACCTAAACACAAATATTTACACGCATTCTAGGTGAGGGTGAGTATGGGGGCTGTTAACCTCCTGATCCAGTGTACAGTACAAGTTTATGATACCTAGCCAGCATAATGCCCACTATTACAATATATTTAAAACCCCTATGTAATAATATGCATAGAGGTTTAAGAAAAAATAATAATAATGTGACCATTTACATCAAATAAACTGTTACTGGTATGATACACGTCTATGTATCATCCCCTGTTTGAATTTAAACACACTTTAAAAGTCAAACCATCTTTTTGACCAGTCAAGTATTATTATTTCACTAGTTCTGACCAACATTAGAGAGTAATACAATATATGCACTTCCATCATTAGAAAACAGCAGGTGGTTATAAGTTCAACTTTGATCCAAGGCTCTTGTTTTGTCCTTTTTTGTTTTTGACCTTCACTAGTTGTCTGGTTAGTTAATGCAGGCGGATCTTAATCTCCCTTAATCTGAACCAACGGACCTGGATGAGAGGAAACCATCACTTCTCTAAATGGAAGTAAGAAACTCTGACCATTACAGACATTTTCAGTCAGTCAAAAATGACAAGAAATCCAGACATGTCTTTTGAGGAGTAAAAATGAGTCCCCGTTTTATTTGAAAAAGCTTTGAAGGTTGTCAGTTCAACCAGCTGTTCTGGGACACATTCAGAGTCTTACCGATGAAGCCTTTCTTGGCTAGCTCAATAGTGAACCTTCTGGTAATCTTCTCCAGCTCGTTGTCCTGCAACAAAGTTTAAATTTGAGGAAAAACTTCTTGACAACATGGTTACACAGTCTCAAACAAATTAAACAGTGTATCCTCCAACAAAAGCCATATCTGATATCAAAAGGGATATTTGATACAACTGAGATTTTGTTTGACCAAGCAACTGATTTCAGCACATCCACAGCTAGATATCACAGCCTACAA
This sequence comes from Zenarchopterus dispar, assembly GCA_028564865.1. Taxonomy (NCBI): domain Eukaryota; kingdom Metazoa; phylum Chordata; class Actinopteri; order Beloniformes; family Zenarchopteridae; genus Zenarchopterus; species Zenarchopterus dispar. The sequence continues at coordinate 8,272,446 of JAOWBL010000011.1, read as the reverse complement.
GCCCATAAAAACAAAAGGTACCAACATATACCAGAAACACATTATTATAGTTTTTAATAATCGTCAAATATTGCTTTTGATCCCTATAAACAAATACTAAACCAAATGCTTGTTTTTTTTAATTATGGTGAGATTGAATCCTCTTCTGTAGTTGTTTGGAGTTAAGATATAAATAAAAAGAGAGAAACAGCAAAACTGAAAGCTGAGTCCAGCTTTGTGAATGTGTAGAGAACCTGCTCTTGTCCTGTAAGTAATACAGCAAATATGCAAGCATTTGATGAGCATTTTGATATGTATGTGTGTGACAGAGAGAGACAGCAGGGAAGGAGGAGTGGCACTGGAAAGCTTACAGAGTAATTCCTGGGGTTGATCTTAACTCCAGCTTTGGCTCCTCCAAATGGCACATCTGGAAGAGTATAATACAGCTTAAGTCCACAGAAACATGTACTCACTTGGCACATGCAGAGTCATATTCCTTACACTGTAATCAGGAAGAAATGAAATAGAATAAAAAGCTGCTTCACCACTGTCATGATCAAAGACCTATCATTTCGGTGAAACAAGCACACAGCAATAATATGAATGTGGAGATTATCAGGAGGTTTCGTGGAAGGCTAAGACTTTAAAACTTACCAACAACAGCACACTTGTAAGTCATCAGAGAGGCCAAAGCTTTCACCTCATCCACAGACACATCTGTGCTGTAACGGATACCTGCAGGAAAGGCACAATTTACATTTAGTTGTTTCCAGTTTGTCTTTTCGAGGTGGCTGTGGTGTGTAAACAGGTTCTCTTGTGATTTCAGGTTCTACAAGCATAAAATTGTGATTCATCAGCTAGTTTTTGAGTTCATATGATACTGAGGACAAATAATGTTCAGACTCTCACATGGGGAAACCCTTATCTTGTTCTGAACCTAACGCCACTACATATGATTGATAGGAGAACTGTGACATCTCACACTGTGCTCTACACGACTACTCAACGACACATGAGCCCGTCAGAAATCACCAACTCTGTCTGGCATTTCATTTGGAAGGTAATCGATGGGTGGAGACTGAGTGAACCAATCCAAGTCCTCCGTTCTGACCCCAGCCCTCAAGCTGCCGTCATGGCTTCCTGTTATCTGGTGTTTACTACCGTCGCCACAGCAACATGTAGGCCCTTATATGAGATCATAAAACCAGGCGGCACGTGTCAGAGCGCCCCATCCCAGCGCCTGCCTGAGTGAGTGAGATTGAACAGCAATGCCAAAAATAGCACATCCAGAGTTAGATTACACCAAGAAACACAAGGACAGACGGTACAAAGAGGAGACTACAAGTTGATTTACAGGGATGAAAGAGTTGTGCATATCAATTCAAAAAAAAAAAAAAACTCAGACAGCACCTATAAAAGCACAAGCACTATGGAGGCATCTTTAAGTACCATATGATGGCATAATTTTACATCCACTTACTTCCTAATAGCATTACTGCACTCAGGCCTTCCACCACATGTCTACCATTACTGCAATATTGAACTGCACAATGAGAAGTCATGTGGAATAAAAGGATCAAACATCCCTAAACAAACCTCCATCTGTCAGCGCTGCTGAGGCTCTTCCTCTGTCTTCATTTCCATTTATCTTAAGGTCAGCTGAGTTATTTCAGGCCAACGGAGGAACTAGTTCGAGCTCACTGATCAAATAAAAGGGAAGGGGGAAAAAAAAGAAAAATCCAAACATCTTTATCCATCCATCCAGCACCTCACCATGGCAACAACAGCCAAACAGATCTGTAAATGCATTCCTCTGAAATGGAGGGCAAACTTTGGGGAAATGACGCTGTAGCTCAGAGTTTCTCAGCACAGTTTCATTTCTACAATCAGAACTCAATACAACATAAAGTCAAACAAAGCCATTTATGTTGCATGGTCGAATACAAATAAACCTTTTTGTGTTTGTTTTAATAACAGAGTTAGGCTTATATTCAACTGTGGATTCCTGTGGGAATTTTTTTTTTACAGTTTATAAAAGCCTTTCCTAAGTGTGATTCTTTCGTGATGTCCACAGCTACCAACAGTATTAACGCCTGCGTAAATGATAGTAGCATTTTTTTCCCTTTAGGGGGTGCATAAAAAGATTTCCAAGTTATCAAAGCAGACCGATTCATAACGAGGTGTGTTAAAGTTTCTCAAGCAACAAGACACTGGATTTCTCTACTGAAGCTCATAAATGAAACATAGTAAAACGAAGAGCTCTGATCTGCAAAAGTAACAGTCCATAAATCTTATTGAAATTGTGTTTGAAGTTTAAACTTGGCCAGGAGACATTTCAGTTAAGTTGCGAATAGTTGCACACTAGATGAAACTACAACATGCAGAGTCAAATACTAACTTCTGCACAATAGAGGATATCCCTCACATGTCTGCAATTTTTAGGCCATCGCCTGTAGTTAATGTGTAGCAGCAGTGACAGCGATACTGACAGTTTCGTAGATTAAATAAATACATAAATAAGTGGCCCTCTGGAGGACAGCCAACAGCCCCAGTGAAGAGCAGTTTTGGCCAGTTTTGACAGTTGTCAGTCTTTATTGGACTTAAGAGAAGGGGGTTGAGCACATACACGTGCATGCAAGTACAAAAGCAGCCTTTGCACTTTGTAGTTTGATCTGAACACAGACAAGGGTCTGCACACTTTATCAATGATTAAACCAATTGATAGATAACAGCTCATATTCCTAATCCCCATTATCCAGGGAGTTGGAATAAAGGACCCACTAAACTTAATAACTGTTCAACCAGAAACATTAAATAAACTACATCTAGGTAGATTTAAGACCTGAAATGTCTCCCAAGTTACTTGAAGGATCACTCCAGTTAGTGTAATGTTTACTACAAGTGTTGTTATTCTGTTAATATATTATAGAGCACTTTGTTAGTTTGCAGTGGATATGAACCTAACAAAGTGGGTTAGATTTAGCTTGTGCGACAATTAACACTTGAGACTACAAGACTGACAGTCCAAGTACTAAAAATTAAAAAAAAACAAACTATACCATCACAATTTAGTAGACCAAGCAGGTGCTTTAGAATTTGGGAGTTGTTTACACCAGTCTACTGTCCTCTCCAAACCACCACTTGTCCCTGATGGGCCATCTATCCAGAAATCATACCTCTTCCCCCTGAAAATGACTCCTCTATATAAGTGTTTTTTAAAGTGGGGGCCACGGCCCACTAGGGGCACTAAGGGGGCCTCAGAAATTTAGTGGGAAGCTAGGCAAAAAGAAAAAAGGTTCAGCAGCAACCTGTCTTCCAGTTGTACCTGGAACTCACTGTTGCATTTATTACAATCCTTTATAATATATTTTGTGACGGTTAAGTTTCTATGTTAAAAAGCAGCAAGTTGTTGTTATCGATAATAACAACAACAACTTGGGTTTGGGGGTCCCTGGCAAGAAGCTAATGCTGTTTGGAGGGCCTTGGCATAGAAAAGTTTGGGAACCCCTGCTCTATACCACTCTTACCCACCTGTCACACTGCTGACAAATGGGAGTGCCCATAAACACATCCACCCACCCTCCTCCCCCCAACTTCCACTCCACTTGTCTTCCTTTACACTATATTACGCTTTCCACAACTTACCCAGCATGCACTGTAGGTCTAGGCCATGATGCCTTTGCTTTGAACCTTGAACTTCAAACTCAAGAGCATTTGCCCCTGTCATCTTGCATCTGTAACACTGACAAACATAAAACAGCACACTGTGCATGTTTGCGCTGCTAGACACTACTTGTACGTGGGGGTGTATATGACTTTCTGGGAAAAGCAGAACATGAGGAATGAGCACTTCATGGGGATCCATGTGTTGTCTGAAATGCTCAATGACATGACACCTGATGCCTTCAGGTCCATCCCCTACACTCGGAAATCATGCACCTGACAACTTGCAGTTCTAGTCACAGTGGCTTATATCGGTGTTGACGAGAAATAAACTACTACATCCATACAATTTTGAGTCAAAGCTAATCACTGTACTGTGATGAGTTGAATATTGACAACAGTAACGTTAAAATAAATCAGCGTTTGAGTTTAAACTATGCAGACAGGGTGTATCTGTGAGAGCGCTTGGTTGACAGCTAACCGTTCAAACGACAGGTGAGCAGGAAGGTCAACGTAAACTGTAATCTACAAACAACAAACAGGGGGGATAACTGGTTACTAAAAGCCCAATGACATCACTTAGTTGACTGTTTTGGTTGGCTGGAGAAAATTATGCGAAACTCCGAAAACCGTTGAACTACTGTATTGTCGGGCTTGTTTAGTGCTTCAGACAGGCTAAAGTCCGTGCTAACTGGTGCTACATAGTCAGAGACGGACTGACTCGGTTCTTACCCCCTTTGCACGGTGTTCTGTGCTGGCTGTGTTGGGCGCGGTAGCCCTCCACCACCTCCCACTCTCCGTTGTCCCTCTTGATCGGGAAGGAGACGCTAAGGACGTGGTTACACGGCTTAATGATGCGCAAGATACCGCGCACACGGTGTCTCTTCTGCTCGGGGCTCTCCCTGGTCTTCAGATCCTCCACCAGCTTGTCCTCGACGATGGTGGCACCTCGGTCGAAGAAGCCCTCGACCATCTTGAAAAAGTTGGGGTCGTCGGGCTGTTCCGCCGCATCGGCATAGCGACGGATCCGCATCAGGGAGGAGGAAGCCGGGAGAGCGGACTCGACGCATCCCGAGGCCAGGGCACTGCCCGCAGAGCGGCTCAACAGCTCTCCGAAATACCGATACATGTTTGAAACAAACGAACGATGTACAAAAAAGAAAAAAAACTAATAAAAACACAACTAAATAAAAGGGTGACGACAGGGGGCGTTTAGAAACGGAGACACCGCAGCTGCTCACCGTGTCCCGTCCTCTGACCGAGTGGGAAATGGCATGCTGTGTCAGTTTGCTTAAAAAGGCAGCACGAGCCAAAGAAATCGTCAGGGGTCTGGGCGAGGGAGAGGCACGCGGAAGAGGAGGACCAATCAGGCACGCGCCAACGGGCAGCGCGCGCTCACCAGCCTGGGGACGAAGAGCGTAACCATATCACGTACAGTAGTTTATCCTGGAGGGGGTAATTCTGATACATCTGTAAAAGTAATAATAGATATATATATAGATATATAATATATGTCTTTTGGTCACAGTTTTGATGTGTTATAATTGATATTACCATCATATTACTATCACACATTATTTTAAATGAGCTGTTTTAAAATGCAAGATTTATTTTCCTTTACTGAGTGCTAAATGAAAAGAGTCAGATTAAATCCACCTTGAGCATTACTGGTAATTATCCAGTCTGAGGGGATTATTACTTATTATTACCTAATAAAGGAAACGCTTTTTTAAACTGACACTGTGAGGTACCTATTACATTTTTATGTTGTACTTTGGTCCAAAATACCCAAAAGGCCTTCAGCATCCAACATGACTGCTACCATCATCAGCAACGTAAACATTCAGCTAATTACAGTTTTATTACAGTTCTGTCTTCACTTAAATCACTTTAAATCATACATATACTGCTGTTTGCACTTTCATCAGTGCACAAGTTGCTGCTTTGTTTGCATAAACACCATGTCCAGGATTGTTATGAATGGGTATTCCTAACAATGGCGAGCAGCAGCAACAGCTTGTATGACATTAGGAAAGGTTACTGGATGGCCCTACAAGTAACAAGGTTGCACATTTTCAAAGTCTTGGTGTTAGTAGTTACTTCAGACACCAAAAGGCATACTCTTGAAGACAACAGAGATTTTTTTTTAATGTCCTTTTTAATGTAAGTTCTTAAGATTTTAATGTTCATGCTTACTAACATTTACTTTTCTAAACACAGTGGATTAACCTTTGAGTGCAAAAAGAGGGTTGATTTGCTTTTGTGCTGAGAGATAAAACAGAAGATCACTCAGATTGAGTCCCACTCATGTTTAAGTGTTAAATATGAAACTGAAACACAGACAAAGCTAAGCCTAGCATAAAGATGTCAAACATAGAGACAGAGAGGGCAAGTTAATAAGTTTACTAAGGCATTGAACTTCTGTGCATATTTTCCTTTTGAGATCATCGGTCAAACAGAGCCAACTTTTAACTATGGTAATCTCTCACAAGACACAAAGAGGCACCACTTTAAGGTTGAAGGTCCACTGATGGATCACTCTAAACCATAATGTTTAAACTGATTGCATGAAAGGCAGATGAAAGATAAATGCTTCATATTTGTGTCATATTTACACAAGCATAATCTTTTTTAAAAAATTTTTGATCATGAACCTGCAGCTACTAGACATGATGTTCACCAGGTTGGTCACTCATTAGCTTCTGTAAAGCGTCAACAGTGTAAGAGTTTTGTACTTTGTGGTTTGATCAAAGGGTCTCTGCAAGGCTTGCTGTCATCAGCATTTCCTTGATCTGCAGGTTGAGCGTAACGGCAATGAGGGAGGAGAGAGGGCGAGTCTAGTGGGAGATGCCGAAAGGGCCCATTAAGCTGCCAGCAGTCATTAACCTTCCTCATGAGCAGTAATAATTAATGACGGGGTAGACAAGGTTGTCAGAGTTAGTATGGAAACTAAACATCTGTACAAAACCTTGACTTTCCCACATTTCTCTGTGACTAGTTTTGGTGTTTTAGCCTGGACCAGCTGCTCCCCCCAAAAATAACTATTTAGTGAAAAAATTGCTGGGATTTCAATTTTGACTTGTGGAGTTGTGTTTATCTTACAGATTGTTGTCTATTCAATAAATCCTTTTGTCTAAAAAAATATATATATATGTGTGTGTGTGTACAGCACAACACATCTGAACATTTCCAACACATCAATTTTAATGTCAATCTGAAACTGAGGAAACAACATTTGGAAGAAAGGAAGCTAACAACACAGATACTGCACTTTCAAAAGTAGGACAGGACTTCAAGACCACAATAAAACATGTTTATTGTTCATTTGCATCCATTTTCTATTCCTGCTGAATCCATTACTGGGTCACGGGGGTCTACCGGAGCCCATCCCAGCTCAGTAAGGCGATAGGCCAGGGGACACCCTGGACACGTCACCAGTCTATCACAGGGCCACATATATAGACAAACAACCTTGCACCTACAGGCAATTTAGAATGATAAATTAATCTAACTTACATGTTTTTGGGAGGAAGCCGGAGTGCCCGGAGAAAACCCACGCAAATATGGGGAGAACATGTAAACTCCACACAGAAAGACTCCTGCCGGGCTGGGAGTCGAACCAGGAACCTTCTTGCTGTGAGGTAACAGTACTAACCACTAAGCCACTGTACTGCTCTGTTTATTTGCAGTCATTCTTTGTTTATTTTTTGTGGTTTTTATCACTGTTCTCCTAAGATAGGTATAAAATCTATTTGGTTAGTTTGCAACACTGTCCTGGTTAGGCAGAGGCACTGATGCTGTTTAGATTAAGGAATTAAAACTATCTTGTTAGGGTTAGGACACAAAGGAGCGGCCTGTTATTTTAGTAGCAAGATGAAGATTATGATTCTCCATAATATGCCTGTTTATAACATCCACAGCGCTGAGAAGAAGGAGCTCGCAGACATCCTCATCTGGTCATCAACAAATCCCACCCATGACTCGCCACCCCGCGTCAGTGCTGTTTACATTAGTTTTGACTCGTGATTAAGTGTACCCTCAGAGGCGAGTTATTCATAGGGCCACATCGACACGCCACCCCGTGTCAGTCAATGTAAAAAGGATGGGTGGCACGCTAGATTCGAGTGTTAAATGGGGTATTTGCCAGTGTGAAAGGGGCTGTAGGGGCTGCAATCTGCAGGCCCAGCGATGGGGGTCCCAACAACACTCTGCTAGTTCTTGTTTCAAATGTTGCTGGCTGCTCAAAGGTCTTCCAGCATGGATGGTCTGAAAGAGCTAAAAGCCACAGAGGATTACTTCAGGACCCTTCCAGTGGAAGTGCTGGGACCTGGAGTCAATCATCTTGCACTGGAAACTGCAATGAATCCTGCCAGAGCTGAAAAGCATGTTCATGCTAGCCTCTAGGCTGACTTGTTACACCCATCTGCAACAAGGCGCTGGGCAGTACAAGAGCGAAAGAGGATTCAAAAGCACTCTTCAGAAAACCTATGGGTGATGTCACAGGGGGACATTGTCCAGTTCTTCTTACACAGTTTAAGGGATTAACCAAGGTCGTAGAGTGTCATCCCTGGGTAAGCTGGTGCTCTACGTGTCTTCCATAATTGGGCTTCAAAGTTTGTTTTCAGAAACTTTTAGATGATGTCACAGAGGGGTTTATACAGTCTAGTGAGACCACAGAAAAAGTGTTCAGTGAGATCACAGACCTTGGCAGTTGTATTTTTCTCTTAAAGATAACTTCTTTTTGAAAGCAAATGAGTTGAACCTTTACTGGCAATTATACAGAATACAGACTTAACACAGTCCAGTGTTATTTTATAGATATTTTTTGTGACTTGAAGGCCACAGAATCTTCTAAATATTTAAAGCACCACCTGCCAGTTTTTTAGTCTTCGGTTGTTTGTTAATAGGTATCTACAGCCACTCTGTTCTCCATGTCTCAGTTTTGTAGCTACAAACAAGGCAGAGAGGAGTGTGTGTAGCTAGTTATGATTGTCATGATTTCTTCCTTTTAGCTGTAATAGCGATGACACATTCATCTTGTTCAAGATCATTTTTTTTATCAGACGTTTCCTGACTCAGCACAGGGCTAAGGTATCATGGATAGTGATCAGCCAATCAGCAGAGCTTTTTTCATGCATTATTTACATTATCAGCAGATTAGTATTGTGCATTTAAAATCTAATTCCCCAGACGGTGGGACATCCGCTGTAAATCCCTGCCACTAAGCAGCAGACAGCAAATATAAATGTAAATATAAATATGAATCTTCTCCATTTAAAAATGCTAATGTGGATGACATTGACTATCTAAGCACATCAAATATTTATGTGCTCCCAGTGTCAACGCACAGGAGAGATAGGGGGATTAGTGTTGCTTAACATGTTATCACTATTTTACACATACACACAAACATGTGTGCGAGTACATTGTCTACCGTTCTCCATGACGGAGTGCTGATTTCGTCTGAATGAGACCCTGACCTGGACTTGCTCTGGTGGACTCTGTACATGAGATAAGATTAGGTCAATTTCCTGGGATGTAGGTAGACATATCCATTCATATGGTTAAACAGTGGTATAAATACACGATTACACAATACAGCTTGAAAAGCAAGTGAATTAATGGCACACATAGGGATATATAGTACACATAGTGTGCAGGGTTGATTTATTCATGTTTTCCCACCTCGATGCTGGTTATAATCCAGAGTAACCATGTCAGTGAGCACAAGTGGCTGACAATCAAAGCTCTAAGGATACTAGTGCAATAATAGTAGGGCTTATCTTTCAATTGTTCTTTTGTTTACAACAGGACCATATAGTAGCTCAGTTGACTCTAAAAGCAAATATCTGGACAGCAGGTTGAGATGAAACAAACACACAACTTAACTTTCTTATTACAGGCAGAAATAAAAACAGAACGCACATACTGTTTAAACATTTATATGGCTCTTATTTCTCTCGGCTCCTTCTGGAAGATAAACAAGCAGCAGTAAAAATAATCAGCTGCTGTACATGCATCTGAAACTGCAGAAGAGCTGTTTAATTCAATTAATTCAATTCAGCTTTATTTATATAACGCCAAATAATGACAAATGTCATCTCAAGGAACTTCAACAATACAGTTCAACTCATTCCAATTTAGTCCAATGAATACAAAACCAATAAAATAGCTATAATAATCATTGCTTTGTTAAGGAAACCAGGAAACTGCATCAAAACATTTCTTCAACACAATCCCTCTTCCTGAGCAAGCACCAACTGGCAACTGTGGGAAAGAAAAACTCCCCTTTAAAAGGGAGAAACCTCTAACAGAACCAGACTCAGGAAGGGCAGCCATCTGCCTCAACTGGTTGGGGGTTGAGAGGAGAGGAAAGAGGAGAAGACAACAATAGTGGATCAGGCACACCTGCTGGGAAAAAGGAACACAGGTTAGGTTCAGCAGCAATGATGTCATTAACAGAGTTGGAGTAGAGGAGAACAGGTGAGGAGAGGTGTACCCCAGCAGTCTAGGTCAACAGCATAACTAAGAGATGTTTCCCTGCCTTTAAGCCTTATCAAAAAGGAAGGTTTTAAGCTTAGTCTGAAAGGTAGAGAGGGTGTCTGCTTCCTGAACACAAACTGTAGCTGGTTCAGAAGGAGAGGGGTCTGATAACTGAAGGTTCTGGCTCCCATTCTACTCTTAGAACCTCTAGGAACCACATCTAAACCTGCCACCTGAGAACAAAGTGCTCTACTTGTAAAATATACAACTATGGGCTTTTTGAAGATATGACGGGGTGTTGTCATTAAGAGCTTTACAAGTGAGGAGAAAACTTTTAAAATCTGTTCTGAAGTTTATAGAAATACAATGAAGAGAAGCTAAAGGGGTTGGGGTGGGGGGTGATGTCTCTTGCTAGTTCTTGTCAAAACCCTGGCTGGATGAGCTGCAAGTTTGTTTGAGAATTTTTGAGACAATTCAGTAAAAGATTATTGTAATAGTCCAATCCTGAAGTAACAAATGCATGGATCCGTTTTTCTGCTTCAGACTGAGACAAGAAGTTCTTATTTTTAGCAAAATTATAAAGATGGAAAAAGGCAATCCAAGAAACTTGTTTAATATATATATATATATATATATATCAAAGGTTCTGGTCAAAAATAACTTGCACATTCCTTACTGTTATACAAGAGGCCAAGGTAATGCTTTTGAGAGTAATAATATATCTTGACAATATGTCTCTGAAGCAATCAGGTCTAAATACAACAACTTAAGTTTCATCTGAATTTAGCTTGACAAAGTTTAGAGTCATCCATGTTTTTATGTCAGTAAGATACCCTTGTAGTCTAACCACCTGGTTGGTTTCCCCTGGTTTCATGGAAAGGTTTAACTGACTATCATCAACATAGCAACAGCAATGTATGGCATGCCATCTAATATTACTCAGTGGAAGCAAATACAAGGTGAAAAGAAGTGGTCCAACTACTGAACCCTGCTCAACTCTGTGGCTAAGTTTGATAAATGAGGCCACCTTATGATGCAGAATAAAAAACTTTATATGATGATAAAGCTGAGCTTATCTTCATACCGAGTCATTTCATATAAACAATTAGATCTTCATGAAGCAGACATCCAGACTGCAGTGTCTCTATAGTACGTATGTTGTTTCAGACATACATATAGATACTTGGATATAGAAATTAGCAATGCCCTCTTTGAACTGAGGGCTGCTACAACATCAATTGGGGTCTTGCTAGTTAATGAGGGTTACAACAGCGAGTCGGAGATCATCTTGTGGATCGTTCTGGTCTGATGTGACAATCAGAGAGCTGAACCAAAACACACGACTCTCTGTTAGTGGTCAATCCATGTTCCCATCCTCATCTATGATCACAAACTATAGTAGTGACTATAGTCACACATTAACAACAAGAACAAAAAAAATCAATAACTGATTTTCCTCCTTCACATTGAGAGGAACCAGCTGAAGCAATTTCCTCAGCTGGTTCCTTAGGAAGGTGTTTTGGGCCTGTCTAAGCAGGTGGAGCCCCCCAGGTAGAGCCATGCTTTCCTTGCTGGCCTGGAAACACTGACTGTATCCACCTGGAAGAGCTGGAGAAGGTGGCTGGGAGGACCGAGACCTGTTTAGGCTGTTGTCCCTGCACCCCAAAATCAGATAAATGAAAGCTGATGGATGGATGGATGGATGGATGGATGGATGGATGGATGGCATCCATTTATACTGCAAGACATTTTATTCCAGTGATTTTGTTTCTTTGTACTCTGTTTTTGTGATCTAGAAACTCTGTTCTGATTTTGGCATCATTATGTGTTTATTATATGTATATATAAATTATATTATGTATATTGTATATTGCACGGTGGCTTAGTAGTTAGCACTGCTGCTGAACAACAAAAAGGTTGCTAGGCGAATCCCTCCATGATTATACATTGGTGCACCTTGTTCTCAGATTTTAGTGTTTTGATTTTTCACCCGTTCATCCGGAGATCACACTCTTCCACACTTGTTCATGTTGAGACAAAGGCTGAATGACAGAAAATCAGCATGAGCAAACATGCTAATCTGAAACCTTTTTGTTGTTGTTGTTGTTTTTTATCTGCCATTTTTATCTTTGTTGTGATGTTTGTTTTATGATTTTATTTTTTTCTTTTATTGTTGACAAAGGCCCCGACACTGACAGAAATAGACAGCTTTTTTAATGTGTCATGTGACGTTGAAATAGAAATCACTTGACGATCTTTAAATGGTGACTTTTGTGTTTTGTTTTATTATTCACAACTGTTTCTTCTCAACACAATGTCTAACAAAAATCCAATAATAAACATGAATTAATTAAATGCAAACACCTACATCGAAGGCACTTTATTGCTTTGCATTATGAGATATAATTACACCAGTCCACCAGCATCCTGCCTGCTCCTGTTTGTCTTAAATGTTCTGGTTCCCCTCTCTGGTTTTCTCTTTACACTGACACATTATGATTTATCTTGGTTTGCGTCAGTGGGTGAGCCCCGTCATGTCATTGGCCAACAGCCTGACGACTCCCACCCAGCCACAGGGGTGTGACCAGAGGACGAGAGTGGGACAAGAAGAGGGCATGTGGGTTGAAACAAACAAGCGCCTGTTCAGATGAGTCACACGGCACTTCAAGTGGAACAGAAAGCATCTGTCTGATAATGCCGTGAAAGTCATATGTCTCAGCCTGTTCATGTTATTTTTTTTATTATTATTTTAATATCTTAAGCCATCATCCCAACCTCCTCTTCCTCTTAAGGATGCTCCTCAAACTCCCTGAATATCTGCAAACATCCACCTGAAAACCACCATCAGTCACAGCTTCTTTTTGAAGAGGACGTGTTTATCCATTTACTAGAAAAAGAGAAAATATGTACAAAGATCAAAGGTCTTTATGAGCACTGTGACCTGCTTTGTCAAAATAGCAGCGATACTGGATGTTACAAACAGGTCCATTTTCAGCCATGTTTTTGCAACTCTCTGCATAGCAGTCAGTTTTAGGGAGCATAGTCAGGCAGTCACTATTTTTATTTTTTATTTCTTTTTTTTTTATTATGCAGAGTGTGTCTTTTGAAAATGGGGTTAAAACTATACACTGCCCACTTCCAAGGTGGAACAAATACAGGATGAAGTTGGGGCTGGATGAACCTGAGGAGGCTGGATATCTCAACCCTGAACAGCTTTTGTGATGTAACAATGCGCTGCAAATGTGAACCGCTCACTAGACTGCTCAAACTTAGGGGGCTCAAAAGTGGCAGGATGAAATTATAGCAGAATTTTTGGATTTGGTTGTCACTTCAGATGATTAAATATGCTCTTAGGTATATACATTTCTTTCATACCTTTTCCTCATTTTGGTGATTTTGGACTTTTCTAAAGTGCTGCAATCTCCTTCCGCTTACAAGTGGCGGAAATGAGTTTCCTCCGCAAGGTGTTCGAGGTCTCCTTTAGAGATAGGGTGAGAAGCTCAGACATCCAGGAGGGGCTCAGAGTAGAGCTGCTGCTCCTCCGCCTCAAGAGGAGCCAGATGATGTGGCGCGGGCATCTGGTGAGGATGCCTCCTGGACGCCTCCCTGGTGAGGTTTTTTGGGCATGTCCAACTGGGAGGAGACCCAGGGGAAGACCCAGGACATGTTGCAGGGACTATGTCTCTCGGCTGGCCTGGGAACACCTTGGGATCCCCCCAGATGAGATGGACGAAGTGCCTTGGGGCGAAGGAAGCCTGGGCCTGCCTGCTTAGACTACAAATCCTACAACTGAAATCCTCCCTAGTTGCATATATTATTGCAACACAGCGCAATTCCTTCAAACTGAGCAAAATGTAAAATAAATGAAGCTTCACGAGACTCAGATTTAGTGGAGCTGTGAAAACAGAAGTCAACACGATGAGGGCATGGCACAAAAATATTTGTATCTGCAGCCTGGATCCCGTCAAAGTGTACCACAAACTGGCTTCACAAAACTGACATCCAGAGTTGACCTCTTTTCTCAAATCATGACCAGAAGCACATTCTCCATCTGCAATTATCTTAAAAGTATTTTTGCCACACATGAGAGCAATTATAGAGCAGTTCATTTTCACTTTTTTTTTTACAGCATTATTTGACACAGTCTATGTCCCACAGCATCCGCACAAGGAGGCACCATTGTTCAGCCCATGTGCATCGTTCTTGAAGTCTTACCCAAGACTGAGCAGATCCAAGTCCTACAGCGTGAGATGTAGTGATCTCATAAGACCTTATAAGATCACTAAGATCTTATAAGTTTGAATGGAGAACAGTCTTTCACCAGCATTCCTACAACACTGGATAGTACTTTGAATGTCTGTTGCTGATACTAGTCTGATTGTTGCCCTTCCTAGAAGCTCTTTTCTTTGCGTCTGTTGGTACAATTCTCAATAAATTGCTTTTTTGTACATCTATCCCAGATAGATGTATAATCTTTGTTGTTACGGCTCCTCTGGCTCCAACATACATGTCTGAGATCCCAGACCTGTCATTTTTAAAAACACAAGTAATCACAGCTCCTCACCAGTGACGTGAGACACCCCTGTCCCTCAGAAGGCCAGTCAGAGGACACTGAAGAGCCTGCAGGTAGTCCATCAGCCAGAAAACATTCAAGATGACAACATCTCTTTTACAGGAAGTTGTGTTATTTTCTATCATTGTTATTATTTTCTGGTTTTGTATGGTAGTGTGACAGCAGAGCGGATGTAGAAGTATCCTTAAAATAAAAATGACTGAAAGTGGCCATGGGATACCCACTACAATGAAACAGAAAAAATGTGTGAGGTTCATTTTAAAGATTCACCCATTTCACTGTAAATGATCAGTGGAGTTCAAAGGTCAAAGAATGAACTCAGAAACAGATTAATACCTGCAGGACATTAGAGCTCTTAAAGTACTCTGACAACAACTAGATAACAATACTATCTCTTCTCCTGCCTGTATACAGGAGGAGAGTCCAGCAAAGTTAGGTTATACGTAAAAATGTAATTTAGGAAATTCATTAAACTCTCTTTTAAATGCATTTCTTTTAAAGTTTGTGCATACTCTAAACTTAATCCCAAAAGAACTAGAACAAATGTAATAAATGACAAAAAAAGCTGTAAAACTATAAAACACATTTTGAAACAAGCCAGCAGCATTTGAAAGATTTTTTTTTTACTTTCAGTGAAACAAAAACTTGATGCACTAACATTTAATACAATTTACAAGTCATAGCTGCAATCATGAAAAGAATCATTAAATTCAGGCAAGTTGACTGGAAACCATCATTAGTGAGAGGGATTTTATCATATTAAATTTTCATACAGGTTATTTCAATTGTATTGTGTTTTTGTATTCAATTTTCTCATCTGTTTTCTTTCTTTATTTTATTTCACAAAAAATGTATGTATATTAAGAGAATTACAATAGTTTGGAAAAATGAAACCATAAAAAACAGTTAAGTCGGTAGCGTAAAAGAATAAAACTAGATTTATTTTCACACTGATCAAGTTTATCACATATCGATTGGCAAAGAGACTATCTGCTTATTTTTATTCCTCTGCAGAACCCAAAGAAAAGTGAGGAGGACTGATGTTGTAGGCTTTGGCTGAAGTTTTTCTGCTGTCATTTCTTCCCATCAACCTTTACATAACTCAGTTCATTTGTTTTCAGAGTAAGTGAAGCATGTGCACCCTCTGCTCTGCAGGACCTTGCTGTGACGCTGTCGTCTGTGACTGCAGTTAAACACTAGATGGAGACACGAGACTACATGCGACGTCAGCATGACCGTGGAAATATTAATCCACGGAGACGATCCGCGTCGATGCCACGGAGAGCTTCCTGAGTGTCATGCCTAGATGTGTCTGAGCATGAATATATCAGAGAACCTGGAATGGATTCAGTTTTACTCAGGAGACCATACGAGTCCTTAAATGTATAGTGCATAACTTAGATTTGATCTTCCTGTTCATTTTGTGTGAACTCACTGTAACTAGAACTCATTTCACAGAAGAAAAAGATCTCTTTAATGTATTGGAGATAAAATGAAGATTTAAAAAAAACAATCTCAGGTACTCTGAAGGAGACATCTTCCTCTTTTTTCACAAGTTCACACAATTTCCTGTTTTGGTCAAAATACCACAGAAAGACAGTCCAACTACTCCCTTTTCAACTCTTTGTTGTTTCTGTGTTTGGGAGAAAAAAGCCGATCATGACCCACCCATCACATATTGGCTTGACAGCTTGGTATATTTTGTTTTAAAGGGCAGATTTTAAATTGTCCTGACTTTCAAATGCTCAGAATGGTCTTAAACTGTTCCACACAGTTTTCAGGCAATCTAGCAGCAATTTGAAGAAGCGTCTAGTTGATTAAGCAATACATACAAATTCTGAAAAAGTTGCACGAGGAGCTTGCAGATCTCATGAACCTATATTTTATTCATCTAAAAAAAATTGTAATGTGTTGATGTTTACCCCTAGGTAGCATCCCTTTATCTTTTAACAGCTGGCCATATAAATCTGGCACCTTCATATACATCTTCATATACACGATCTGCTGGAGTTTTGGGAGAGGAATGTCTTTCCGCTCTTGTTTGATAAAGGATTCAAGCTGCTCACCAGTCCTTGATCTTATTAGTCATATTTTGGTTTCATGATGAACCAAATTCTTTCAATTGGTGAAAAGTCTGGACTGCAAGAGTGCTCTCCCACAGTAAAGTCAGGCTTTTATTGCAGATGTGGTATACAGTTTAGCATTGCCTTGCTGACAGATGCAAGGCCATCCCTGAGAAAGCCATTGCCTGGATGGGAACATATGTTGCTCTAAAACCTGTAAATAGCTTTCAGCTTTGATATTTCTGGTCAAGATGTCCAAGCTGCCCTTTCCATAAACTCTCATGAGATCCCACAAGATCAGAGGGGCAAAGTTTGGCACCCTCGAATGGTCACAGCAGCCATGATTTCTGAAAAGAATTTCAAATCTTTATTAGTCAGAGCACAGGATAACCCATTTTAAATTTGTTTTGTCCAACAGAAGGTCATGTTTGTGACTTCTTCTTTTCACGGTAGAAATTTAACTTGCATTTTTTTGTCAGTTTGCTCAACTATGGTCTTAAACAGTTATTTCTGGAAATGTTGGTGAGCCTGCGGGTCTAAAGGTGATGTACTAGTCTTGTATATCCAATAGGGCTTTTTCTTTTTTTTTTTTTTTTTGGCCTTGTCCCAGCACACAGAGACTTCTCCAAATTCTCTGAACCTTTTGATCATATTACTGTATTTACTGTTGTTGATGACATATTCAAAGTCTTTGCAATTTTATGTTGTAGATCCCTACTCTGAGGACGCTTCACAGTTCTTCAAAGCAATTTTTCTCTAGTTTATGAACCTTTTTAACTAACCCTGGAGAACCCAACCTTTTTTTTTTTTAGGGTATCAGCAAAAAAATGGTGGTCAAATTTGACCCCGTGGGTTCTCCAGGGTTAAGGTAGGTGACTCTAAAGATTCAGTTTATACCAGAATACATCACTATTCTGTGGACACCTAATGAAACCTAATGAAATGAAGGATGTTCCTTTAGGTGGTTCTTTTTAGGATTATTTACTTTTACAGCCTTTTTGTTACCTGTCAAAACTTTTTTGAGCTATGTCTCTGCCATCAAATCCAAAACAAGTTATTTCTCATTAAACGACACATCTCACTTCCAACATTTGATATGTGTTTTAATTCTATTATGAAATATGAATTTATGAGATTTGTAAATTCCTGTATTCTACTTTTGTCTACATTTCACACATCCTAACTTTTTTTGTAATTGGGGTTGTAACAACTGTTGCTTCTCAGAGAAACATTTCACCAATGCTCTTAAGAAGAAATGATTTTGCTGGTAATTGTGGATTCAGTCAATTTTTAACTTCAGGCTGGGAAAAAAAGCAGCCCATTATTAACTAATTTCCTGCTTTGGTTAAGAAAACTATACAACTGCTGATGAGACTTTTCTCTCAAATAAAAGTCATTACAAAAGAGTATGAACTTCCCACTTCTGATCTAAAACTAATGTATTACGATCAGAAGCTGAACTTGGACTGACATAAAAATGGTCCAGCTGTATAATTTTTCTCTGATCTGGCTCTGTGATGTAACAGCAACTATGTGAACGTCTCATTTAGGGACATTTTTTCAGACTCGGGAGAGTTGAATTAAAGTCATATGCAGAGATGTATGGGGAAAACTACAAACAGACTACAAAACGTAAGATTCAGTTGCAAAGATGTTTCCTGCTGCATGGAAACTAAACACAAAAGAAAAGGTATAAACCCTCACTTCCTCTTTTATATCGAACTATTGATCTAAGGAGGACAAGTCACACATTTGTGTTTGTTCAGAGCTTTTGAGCTGGTAGTGAGTTCAGACACCCAAACTTAGAGCTTCAAGCACTAAAAGAAATCATTTTCATATGTCCCCTTCAGCATAGATCAATGTCCTAAACTTCCCATAATAAACATGATCTGAATGTAAACTTTAAATCTGAAAACTAGCTTTCAGGGCCTATATTTAAATGAAAGAGAAACTCATATTTTACGCTTCTGCATTTAGCAGTCACCATGTTGAGACATTCATTTACTGTTTAATCTACATGACAAAAAAGACTTTTGGTTTTCAACAACCCTGGGCTCTAGCACGCTCGCTGACCATTTACAGAGACGTGCACGATTTGCATGTCATTGATCAAACGTATTACAGTAACTATAAAACGCTGGTGCATGAGTAAACTGAATGCTGTAACATGTCTATTTGACAGAGTTGCACGTTCCCAAACTCCTCTGTGCAACTGGTTTCCATTTGTTCCTCGTGCATTACAACCGAAAGCCCATTAGTTCCTACGGGAACTTTGACAATCTCCTGGTGGTGTTTACTGGTGCAAATAGGCTTGGATTTGTTGTAGCCAAGTGTGCAGTGAACTTTATTAACGTGAATATGTGTTGTGTTTTAGCTAGATTATATCTAACCAGTTCTTTGGAAACAAAATACACCTTTTTTTTAGTTGTAGTTTACTATTTCACTGTTGTAAACAAACAAGTTACTATTCAAGCATCGCCTCAGAAGCGTGCTGCCTTGCTTTTAGCATTAGGGGCTAAAAGCAAGTATTTCACACTAACTTACAATAAGCATAGAGAAACAAGACACTAGTCTTATTTTGTACTGTAATTTCCTCAGTTTGCATTAAAAATCTTTAAATTGTGTGGTGGATGTTTGAGAAAACAGGTGCTCTGTTCTAGCTAGTGATGGAAAACTGTTAAGCTAGCAAGCTAAATCTTTGAAAAAACAGACTTCCTTCAGTTTTTTGACTATTAAGTTAAATTTTATACATTATAAATATAGGTTTTGGGAAATATTAAAGAAACTAGTTACAAACTATTCAGTTTATCTACTTCAAGAGTGTAAATGCTAATAATACAGCACGTCAGTAAGCAAATCTTAATAAACGTCAATAACATATCCTTCTCCACCCTTTTGACTCTTAACAATTGACATTTGAACTTTGAGCCGTCTGTAAAGGGCGTTTGAACTTTCTGATGTTGTATATTATATGGTATAGCAAAGCATCTTCGTGCTGTCCTTAAAACATTTTCTGTTACTGCAAAAAAATGTAAAGACATAATATAAATCCAGCCTCACGGTCTCTGGCTGGACGATGAGGTGGTTGTGATGTTTGGGAGGAGGATTGCTCTTCATCAAAAAAGTATAACAAGGAACAATCTACGTCAGGTGGAGGTACCTGAGTTTCACTACTTAAACTACGGTACTTCTACCTGTGGAAGAAATTATAGAGAGCAGCATGTGGTGTGTTTGTGTGTCGCGAGTTGTCCTCTTTCTTCTTGTTCTCCTTTGTCACCTCCATGTTGACCAGAGTGTTTCATTTCAGGCTGTAAGAAGTTTTTATCTAACTGTACAAATATTTTCTTTGCATTTAAGAGCATGAATGAAGGCCATGTGTTACTGTAACATCTATATCTTTTGTCGCAGGTGTGAATATAACAATGATAATAATTTTGATATATTGTGTAGATCTGTTTTCACGTATAAGATTCAGACAAAATTCCCACTGTCAATCAGTATTTTTTCATGTTTTCTCATTGTGATTATTTTTTTATTTTTCCCCATTCTCATTTCCATTCAGTGTCACATGACTCAAACCAGTTGAACTGAAACTTGCAATGTGTGTTTTGGGGGGAAGGGTGTACGTGCATTTCGAGGCCAAGAGGTAAAAAGTTGACAAAGTTCCCACGAGAACTTTCCTATTGAGTGTGTCAACTCAGGAAGCTGCGGCTTCGACTTGCGTCTGCTCACATCTCCTCATCAGCAGGGTTCGTATCTTTTCGTGTGCACCCTGCGTACACCCCACGTGTCAGGTGGCCCAGGAGGAAACCTCATAGGAAGTAAGGGCAGAACCAGAGAGGTCAAAAAGAAGTCAAATGGCTCAGTTGCATCAACACGCTTGATCTGTCATTGCGCCCCGTCAACTGTCTGTCAACCACGGGCTACAAGCTAACCGCTTCAAGTTGTCTGTTTTGGAGAGAGAAGTTACGATTATGCAACTGCGTGACAAAGCTGCGAAGAGGACAGTTATTGACTTGAGCTGATGTTACAAGTCACTGATCATAGTGTGAAGTCAGTTTTTAAAAAAAAAGTGTAAAAGGAACACGCAGCAAGTCACTTTAAATGAGAAAATTCTGATTTAATTAAATTAAGTCAAATAAAAAAGATTTTGAAAAAAATCAGAGGAGGAGGATGTTGGCTTCTGCAGACGGTTCCCCAGACTCCGCTTTCAGCCCAGATATGTGTAGACTGTCTGGTCCAAAGAAAGCTGCAGCGTCGGCTCCTCCACTCCACTGTGACACACACACACACACACACACACACACACACACACACACACACACACACACACACACGTAAACACTATTAAACAGCTGTACATAAAAACCCTGAGAAAACAATTAAATCCCTCTTTCCTTAAAAAACGTCCCCATAAAGGGCTGCAACATGTTTCCATTATATTATTTTGGATTATTTAAAGATGCAAGATGGAGACAAAATCGTCTTGAGAGGCACTGGATGGTTTTAGTAATGAAAATAACAATGAGTCATTGTGGCATTTATGTGCCTATTATGGCCATTTATCTTTCGCCCACGTTTATCTCCAATATTTCTAATCACAGTTACCTCTTTCATGATTTAGCAACAGAAGCAGGCTTTTAATACTTCCTTGTACTACAAAGGCTTCGTGAGCAGGTGATGATGGAGAGTTATGCACCAAAGAGGATTTTATTCATGATCAGATCAAATCCAGAGGAAGAGCAAAATGAAATAATATTTGTTATATGTATTTGTGTGAAATGCACAAGTTGTCAGCTGACTTTTAAGTTTTGAGTGACGGTGACTTTGAAAGAGATTAAAAGTCTGTTCTCATCCTGAAATGTTTTCAAAACGGTGAGCGAAGCAAGAGTTGAACATCTGGGAGAGGCTTTTATTGTCCGGGCCCAACCTGGCCCACTGAGAAAGAAATGTCACCTGCTACTCCTCCCATTCACGGACATTTCCAATGATTCAGAACGTACCAAACTAATCACAACACGGTGGGATTTATGCGATGACTCATACGAGAGTGCCCAAGAGGGAGTATTGAAAACGACCAAGAAGGCTGCAGAATTGTGAAGAGCACATTTAGATCAACTCATCACATACTTCGTTTTTCTGGTTGGTTATATTATCCAGTGGCGTCCAGAGTTACGTTTATGTTAGCTGGAATCACATCCTAGAAATCAAAGCTGAATCCAGAAGGATCAAACTAATTCCTGATGTCAAAGAGGAAAAGAAACAGCATAGCTGGTCAGTTATTGACACTGATTGTTGAGTAAAAATGCAATAAAGACCCCAAATATGATGGAGGCAGTAGAGAGAAAACCCAGGGTGAAGTTAGGATTCCTATTCTGAGAATATTGATGGCTATGATTTAAATTTAAACTCCAAGAAATCCTTGAATCGCGTCAGCAACAGCAGCACAACAATGGAAACAAAATAGCATAAAACAAACCGAAGCTCAGGTGTTTCAGATATGAGACACTTCTGAAACACTTGAAAGTTTCTTGTCCCCATCAGCAGGCCAGAATGAAACTTCAAAATGCGTCAGGCACCGGTGTCGTTATCGCACTGATGAAAATCTTCAACGGAAACTGAATTTGGTGCAGAAACTGAAATTGAGCCAGTGCATTTTCACGTGCATTATTCTTCTGTGAAATTTGATAATGACACACCTGAGGACGTAGGTAACGCAGAGGATGCAGAGCGGCTGGTGGGCGCTGGATCTGGACCTGGAGGGTCGGATGCTGGGGATGACGGCGCTGTGACTCTCAACCCAGACGTAACCCCCACTTCTGACCAGCAGCCGGTACTGACCGCTGACTGACTGGTTCTTCAAACACACTGCAGAGACAGAAGAAGTCACCACAACTGTGTACTGTGTGTGTGTGTGTGTGTGTGTGTGTGCGTGTGCTTACGGTTCAGGTGGTTTTTGTTTAAACAGTTGGTGTCGTGTGTGTGGCAGAGATCGTAGAGGGAACGCCCGAGCAGCTCGTCAGGCCTGTAACCTAGAAGAGACGTCACTCTGCAAGAAAACGAACACGCAAGAGATGATTATTTTATTCAGTAAAAGAGCAGAATTCAGATTTTATGTAAACCTGATAGCAAGAAACCAGAAATAAAGTAAATTACGCAGTCATATGTCTCAAACAAAAAAGTACACTGTGACCATGATCACTGAGTGACTTTCTCAACATCTAAATCCACGCTGACTCAGGCATAACACAGCCACACTATGAACCTGTTACTGTTTGCACAAGTATATCTTGTATATACATACTGTGTGTGTATATCTATGTATATATATATATATATGCATATATTGGGTTTTTTTGTTTTTTTCTCTCATAAACTTCTACTTAGTATATTTATTTTACTTTATTCTCATTTTATTTATTTTTATTGTTTTTACTTCTTTCATTATTTTATGTTATATCTGCACCATTGCGTCACAGCAGTTTCCTAATCAAGCAATAAAGTGATGCTCAGTCTCGTGCATAGTTCATTTATAACACATTTTTAGGCGTAAATTCTGAAGCCTGATCACTCCCTTTGCACGCAACTAAGCAACTACAATGACTTATTTTAGTGGGCTTCAAATGATTATATTAAAATAACAATGACAACAACAACAATAATAATAATAATAATGTTTAAACATTTGAATATAACAGCAATGAATAAAGAAAAACATATGTTTATTACATAGAAATTATGAACGGCAATGTGTATATAAACAAGAAATTAACAAACAAAAGATTCTGCAGAAGAGCCAATTTTAAAAAAATAATTAAATCAGTGTTTTCCTGTTTTATTACAACATATCTATACATAAAATTTCATTTGGAGTATTTTTAAATTTCTAGATTTATGTACTTCACCTTTTTTAGTTTTACTATTTAAAGTACTGTATATGTATTTATTAATACATATATTTATATGTCACTTTATTCATCACTTTATGTTGTATTATTTGTATGTATTACTTATCTAGATAAGTAATACTTGTAAAACTCCTGATAAAAGTGAACTTTTTCTCCTAAAACTACAACTTTTATTTGAAACTGCAGGATTCGCCCCCTGCTGGCAGAAATACAGAATGCAGGTTTATGGTTTTTAAAAGTTAGTGGCTTCAGTTTTCAAATTAGAGACTAAGTTTATATTTTTTATATTAGTTTGTACAAATATAATTTAAAAAGTTAATTCATGATAAAAATGTTAATTTAAAACACTTATTACATTAAATCTGTTTTCATGACAAAATTGTACGATATGTATTTATTGATACCTATGAATAGATGTATTTTTTCTGCTCGACTACCCCACATGAAACTCTCCCTTGAGCCATGCAGATCAATGAAGCAGTATCCGAGGAGCAGTGACTGTGCAGAGACTTCATGTGTGAAACACACCTCTGGTCGCAGTAGGTGAACCTCATGTCCATGCTGTGCTGGCTGGTGAATGTGTGTGTGCTGAGGAGTGTGTGTGAGAGGGGCAGAGGCTGGCAGGTCAGGAGCAGGCAGGACACAGAGGACGAGGCCACACACACCTTTGATCGGCCCTGACAGTGCAGCACCTGGTCGTGGGATTCAAACATTTAAAAAAAAAAAAAAAAAAACATACTCAGTGCTCTGAAGGGGAAATATATTTTTGTTTCAAGTTGGATGGTGTCTAGCTGACCTTCCACGTGGCTGATTTGAGGTTTGCGCTTCTTCCTCTGTGTGTCAGAGCGCTTTTAATCCTCATGACAAAATCCCTCTTCTGACTGCACCAAGATTCCTCTGAAGAAGAAAAAAAAAAAGAGTAATTTGTTAAGTTGGACTGATCACATGATGGCTCACAAACTCTCCTGATGTTCACACACACACACACACCTGCCGTCAGACGTAGGTTGTGTCTGATCTCCTCATGGTCACAGGGGTGAGTGTACTCAAAAATATTGTGACCCATCAGCTCCGTCTGACAAGAAAAAGAGAACAAATTAAGATCCTGAAACGCATTCGTGGGAGAGCGCGGGAGCGTCCGCTCACCTGCGTCAGGCCCATGTACTTGCTGACGTTGTCGGACAGAAAGATCATGTCTCCCTCGGTGGACAAGACCATCAGAAACCCCTCCAGCACTCTCAGGTACATGCTCGTCTCCTCCCACGGTACCAGATCCTCCATTTGTTTCTCCTCTTCGTCCCGTCCACGGGGGCACGTCACCGAGGGTCCGGCCTCTGCGTTCATGCCAGAAGTTTCTGAAACTAAAGAGACATCAGATACTCGCAAAAAAAACCCCAGGTCATTTCACGAGACGCTTTTGTGCTTAACTGTACATTTTCAGAGTGTTTGATGTTTGTGGAAACAAGACAAAGAAAGGATGCGGTGAACTTTTGTAATCTCACGTGTGTGTTGTAGTTGTTTTAGAGCACTTCCTCCGTCTAACACCTACTGTAAATGAAACCACTGTCAGTTGACTGTTTTTTTTCTACTATG
Organism: Zenarchopterus dispar; assembly: GCA_028564865.1. Classification (NCBI taxonomy): domain Eukaryota; kingdom Metazoa; phylum Chordata; class Actinopteri; order Beloniformes; family Zenarchopteridae; genus Zenarchopterus; species Zenarchopterus dispar. The sequence goes on along the minus strand of JAOWBL010000011.1, from coordinate 8,247,184 downwards.
TTAAACAAACAAAAAATCAAATGTCTAACATAAACCCAGAAACTGTCTCTAACTGTTTTACTCTGAATATAGCATACACTGGACTTTGAAGTATTGTTCCTGCTACGTTTCCTACTTTTTTTTTTTAATTCAGTGATTTCATCTGATTCCGCTCCATAAACACCCGCGGTGTGTGTGAACTCTGGTTAACGAGTGTGATGACAGCGCCGTCACCTTTGAGCAGCGTGTGCATGCGAATGTAGCTGAGGGTGAGGCGGATGATGGAGGGCTTGTCCAGGTGGGCCTGGACGGAGGGCTGCAGCGGCAGGAGGTGGCATAAATCCCCAAACACGTCGGATTCCACTCGCCGTCTCTTTCTGGCCGCCTCACGGCTGATCGCTCTGCGGGGATGAGGGGAGAGGTCAGAAACAGACGAGACAAGAAACCATGAGCAGCTTGTCTTAGTAACATTTAAATCGGCGATAAAAGGATTTTAAAAATTGGAACAAATATAAAATGGCTGGTAGTAGATATAGAGGACAGAATCACTATACATATGAGCTATACTGTACACAAAAATTTTAAATAAAGTTTATTTTTTATTATTTTAGTAACTCTGGAGGTTTATTTGACTCATAATCTCTAAAATTAAGAGTCAGCATCTCAAATACTGACTCACAGCTGAAAGAGTGTCTTTGTTCTGATTCAAAAGATAACTTGGTTCAGTTTAATACTTTGTGAAAACTGAAATAGAAAAAAAACCAAAACCACAGCCTGCACATGGTGGAGAAAAAAAAAACAGGATTAAGTCCCTTTTGTCTTCGCATGTTTCAGCTTGATTTCACAGTGACTTTCTGACCTCATCTGAACGAGAATTTCTCAACATGTAAGGAAGCATGTAACACTCCTTCAACATCCACCGTTTTACTTCTCTTGTAAATGCTGATTTGGTTTAAACTTGTTTGCAGGACTTGCATTTCATGCACTTTTAAAGCTACCTGGCAGAGAAGAGCATGAGACCAAACAGCGGCGATGGTTTTCACCACAGAACGTGGAACTTTACCTTTTCTTCTCCTTGTCAGCTGTCATCATGTCCTGCAGAGGTCTCTAACTGGTGGCATGACGAGTCCTGGCTCAGAAAAGAAGAGATGCTTCGCAGCACAAGCGGGGGGTCCCCCCTTCTGTGATTTGCACCGTCACAGGTCGCCTAGCTCATCGCTGAGGTAATTACCGGTGCCAAATGTCTGTCTGACTCCAGCGAGTGTCTCCTCACTCCTCTGCATGCAAAATAAGTACAGGCCTCAAGAAACTGAGTGCAGTGATAGGTCAGCTGGCCAGGAAAAGCATCACCCTCCTCCCCTCCCTCCTCTCCTCTCCTCCCCTGTCCCCCCTCCCTCTGCTGCTGAACACTAACTTCTGAGCATCCCACAGATTTGCTTCTCAACAGCGGCAGCAACGCGCCAGAGAGAGACACGCAGAAGGGAAAGAAGAGGCACGGAGACATCAGGGATTGATGTCGACAGCTCAGTGTTTTATTGGAATCAGACCAGACAGGACTAGCCCGGCTGTTGCACTACATTTTGGCACAGAGTAAGATAGTGTGACCAGGAACAGCCCTACCCCTGGGTGCACAAAGCTTCACTACACACCGACGCTACTGCACAGACAGCAACCGGCTCGTTTTCAGATCACGGTTCAATAGTCCTTCTCCGTGTGTGAGACATCGAGGAGGGGAGGGAGGGAAGGAGAGAGTCAGTGTGCTGCATTTCATATATATATATGTATATATGTGGGTGTGTGTGTGTGTGTGTGTGTGAAATGAGAGGTAATTCAGCTGCCGGCTTTCCACGTTTTCTATCAACCGGCTGTAACAGACCTATTATAGTATAGTTATAGTATTATACATAAAGGTTTCCTCCAGATACACTTTACAATAATAATATTAATAATAATAATAATAATAATGATAACAATAATAATAAAAAAGAGAGAGAGCAATAAGAAAGAAAAGCCATTCTTGAAAAAAAAAAGCAAAAGTGAGAAAAGCAAGTGGTTTTGGCAGAGAGAAAGAGAGATGGCTGCAAAGAGGAGGAGTAAAGGAAAGGAGGGAGCATGAGAGCACAGACGGCAGATGTGGAAGCAGAAACGCTGAAGACAAAAAGTCACATAGACAGGGAGGAAAAAGATTCACACTTTCATGCACACAAAAAAATGTACATTCACAATTTAAGAAAAAAGAAAAAAAACAGCCGTGGGCCAACAGATTCAAACTGGCGGGACAGACACGGACTCTGAAAGTAACAGATGGATGAAATAGCTGGACGCTGGGCTTTTTTTCACTGCTACAAACGCTGCCTGTAACACTCTGCTCCACATAATTAGTTTACTAGCCTGTAACATT
>JAOWBL010000011.1:8230300-8244704 GCA_028564865.1 Zenarchopterus dispar | reverse complement strand
TATATATATGTATGTATGTATATTTATATATGTATATATATATATTATGACAGGAGGATGAAGAGTGTCTGACAGTGAAAGCATCATTTCAATCAGTCCATCACTTTGAAGAGGAAAAAAAAAAGAACACAAGAACAAACCATAAAATATATAGATAGTCATGGTATTGCACAAAGGGAGTTTGGCCCTAACTGGTCAACAATAAGGACAGTAATAAAACCGGTAGGGTGCTTGTCCATGCGCCACGACGCTCCTTGACTAGCAGACGATACTGACACGATACAGCCACTCGACACAGGCTATGTACAGGCCTCAGCACCTCCAGTCCACACGAGTGCAGGTGTTTCTGGTGCCGGACAAAGAAGCGGTGCTGAAGTGTGAGTGTTTGGTTTCTGTCCGAGCTCGAGGGTGTGTGTGTGTGAGAGCACGTCAAACGTGTAGTGTTTTTTTTTTGTGTGTAAAACTGCGTTCAAAGTGTGAGAGCATGTGCAGGTGTGCATATTCATAGTTATTTTCATAGTCATATTCAGAAGAAACCCAGGCAACAAGAACAACACAATGCAAGTAAATAATATTTCAAAAGTAACAACAACCAATAGCTTTAAAGTAAAGGAGTGACCGTGTGTTTGTGTGTGTGTGTGTACAAGCATGCCAGGTTTTAGTGTGTCTGTTAGGTCTGTGTCTCTTCAGGGGCACAGTAGGAGAAGTCTTTGAACTCCTCCTGGTTGATCTGTCGGATGATGGCCTCATCTGTGGGAGTCAGCACCGGGTCCTCCTTGGTGAAGTCCTGGTCAAAGTTATTCACATCTCGCTTGGTCTTCTGCACAGACACAAACAAAGAGGAGCAAACGTCACCGGATCATCCTTCACAAGTGACATGACAGCGACACCTTCTGACCATTCGCTGCACGCTTGTGTGTGATTTCTCAGCGCGGCCTGCGGATGTAAATAAGCATTTGTGTTTTTAACTGAAATCGGAGGGTGAAAGTTGTTCCGTTGTTGCAGGTTTGTGCATTTTTTTTTAAACGCAGTGCAACACGAGCCAATCGCCACTCGTCTTCTGAAACAAACTGATATCTGCACCAAGACTTCATGAGACACATTTAAAAAATAATCACAGGGTTCCCAAGCATATTTAGACAGAATTTCAAAACTTGTTCACGACTTTTCAAGGAAAAATAATATTTCCAGAAGCAGTGTCAACCTTTGGGAGCTTGAAGAGGGTATATTTATTATCTAAAAAATTAAATAATAGTCCATACTCAGACTGCACTGTTACTGAAGTGTCCTCCCAGAGTTTGAGACCTAAACCCAGCTTCTAAAACTGAACCGACTTGTAAATATAAAATCACATTATTTCTTAAATCAAATGTTTCCTTGCATATGTGACTGCTGAAACAAGCTGTCGTGTTATATTTCAACTGTTTGTAGGGCTGTAACGGCTCAGGGATGCTGCTCGGTCTGCATGGATCCCTCCGCCTGTAACGACTGATTTTCTGACGTAAGAAGAAAGAAAAACGTTGGTTTGGTGGGTGCGGAGAGCGAGCGCTTTGATGACGGCGGTTGTGTTGAACATGCAGAGCACAATGACATTTCTTCTGACTTTAAGCTGCCACTGTGGGACCTCTGTAGAGGCGTGGGATCTCCAGCTGCCGTGGACAAACATCGTTGGTTCAACAGAGAAGTATAAATCATGTTTTAGGTGATCAATAAAGCATAAAGCAGCATATACTGTATGTGTGTGCACAAAGAGGGCTTTATAGGTGTTTTCTGCTTTCTTTAAGGATGGTGGTAAGAAGCCGTATGAATATTCACTTCATCGGACACAGCAACACCATTATGAAACGACGTCCTACTGTTTCACTGATGGGATAAAAGCAGAAGAAACTTACTTAAATTTACTGGTTAAAAGGCTTTTCTTTAAATGTAAGTATCTGATTTAACTGAAGCAAAGTCTCAAGTTTTATTAACTGGGTTTAATTGTAATCAAAGCAAGAATGAAGCCTCTTTATTGCACTTTTTTTTGTTTTATTGGACTTTTTTAGAAGCTTATTGTTTGTTCTTAAATGAATGTTTTAATTTAAGTGCAGACAAATATTTTTCTCATCCTCGAGTTCAAGTAGGTATCGTCCCAGAGGCTTTTCTGCACATTTAAAAGAGCATTTTATAATACTGTATTATTCTAACATTTGACTGGTTGAATGATGTTTCTTTTTACTTAGAAGTGGTGAAAAAATACCAAATAAAATTTGCTTTCTTTTTTTCATTTTAAAAACTTTACTGATTCAACAAAACAGTGCAATGTGTGGTGTGTGGTTAACCCCTTAATGCCCGACATATCAAATAATACGCACAAAAACCAAAAAGTGTTTACTGTATATTTAAATTAAAAACAGTCCTACTTTGGCATGTAACAGTTTCTAAATAATACTTTTTGTTTCACTGTGAATACATTGGGAATAATACATTTTATCTACTTTTATTTTTATTTGTGTTATTTTCTTTTATTTTATTTACTGTATGAAGCTTGTTTTATTTGTTTTGATTATAAGGGTGCTAAAGAAGTGTCAGAAATTCATAAATTATTCATAAATATCGGACACATCCTTATAGGGTTAAAAAAAGTAAATAGATCCCAGCCTTTAGGTGTATATTCTGAAATATTTTACAGAAAGAACACAACTTTCCTTTGAAGTTATTTTGCACAAATTGTGTGCAAATTGTGTATTCCTAAACTGTAGACACATCCTTCACGTCAGAGCCATAAGGAAACCCAGATCTGACGTGCAAATAAACTTAAATTCTTACGACATACTTTGAACAACCAGACAGTTTACTCCTTTACTTTTTTTAGTCAAAAAAAAAAAAAAATCTAAAAACTCAGATGAAATAGCTCAAGCACAAGTTTAGTGAGGCATACCTTAATCAATTACAAAATAAGTTTTACTAGTCATCATTTTCATTTCTTTAATGACTTTTTCTATGCAAAAATACCTAAATAAATATCATTCTGACACTGCCAGGACTTTCCCAGATTTCTCATGAACCCCGTCATCAGACACAAACAGCTTCCTGCACTTCAGCAGCGTCTTCACCTCACCGATGACCCGTACAACTGGTCAACGCCACTCTGACTCCACCCACTAATCCCCCCTCTGAACATGAATGTGTTTGTGTGTGTTTCTTACAATGCGTGGTTTAAAGGGGGGTTTCACTTTTCTCTGCTCCAGCAGAAGCCAGTCAATCTCTCTGAAGAAGGGGTGGGTCTTGATGGCCTCTTCGCAGCCCTGGCTCACCACGCAGCCCAGACGCTTGGCCGGGTTCTTCGTCATGAACTGCACACAAACGCACACAACACGCACGTCTGAGAGGAAACACACTGAAAAGCAGCCGGCTGCGGTTTCATCTGCGAGATGGCGAGAGCAGAGGATGCTTCAGGGCTAATAATAGAGCTGAGGCAGCGATGGCTCTGCGGATGACAGGAACAGTGGGCGTAGCGGCAGAGCGGTGAAACGGGTCAACACAGGGCTTGTTTTTACTTTAGCGGGACTGGACGATGTGTCGCTGGAGCCCTGCTGCCCATTCAGCATCGCATTGTGATGTATTGTGGTGATAAGATTGCTTTGTCAGTATGTTACCCTTTCTGACTGTCTTTTTTTTTTTTTTTAAGTGTCAGAGCAAAATTCGTGAAAACACTTCAAGCGCACAATCACCTACAACAGTCGACGATGCAACAATCACCTACAAAAAGGACAACAATTAAAACTCAAAGGGCAGTTTTTAAGTTCAGCTTTTGACACCACAGGCATCCATTTAATAATAAAGGCATCTAAAATGTACAAAAAAAGAAAACAAAAGAGATGTTTTTGCTGCGATTCAAAAGAAAAATCATTCATTTTTGCTCAAAATAACAGCATGCATCGATTAAAGTCTATAGTTTCAGGTTCTTCTTGGCCTTCTAGGTTTTCTGATTGAAATAGTTCCTACGTCCTGCTAATAAATAATTTAAAAAGTGACCTGACCTGCGCTACTGAAGAAAACACACCCAGTTATTCTCCTCGGGCAGTTGACTGTTATCCCCAGTGTCTCATCAGCCCGTGTGTGTGTGTGTCAAAGTTTTGATTAGCTCCCCTTTTATTTTGAAAGTCTGATCTTAGTTTGCATTGACCTGTTTTGTCCTGATTGTTTGCACCTGTGTCTCATCAGTTCCAGTGCGTGTGTATATTGTCTAGTATTTCCCTTCGTAGTTGCTTGTTCCTACCGTTTCCTGTCCGGATTTCTGTGATCCTGACTTAGTTTCTGGTTATTTGTATTCAACAATGGGTTTTTGGTTTTTCCTTCTGGTTAAATTAAAACTGTTGTTTTTTGGAAATCCCTGTCTCCTGCAGTTAGGTCCTCCTTTCCCTGAGACATGACAAAGTGTATAAAGTCCTGTCTGTGCTGCTCGTCTGTTTTTCTTGGTCTAACTTCCTGCTCTGTTTTACATGTTTGTTTGAAGTTTATTTAGGTTTACTTGGATCAGAAAGTACCCTCTGTAGATGGTCTGCCTCGTGGCCCCTCTGAATGTGACACTTACTTTTACTTTGCTAGACACAAGAATAATTATTTCAAATAGTCCAGTGTACTAAATGACAAAAAAAGAGAGAAAAATTTCCAAATATCGTGGCCGTTTAGTTGGTTCTACAACATCAATTTGACTATTTTGATTTATTTTTGGTTATGCAAAAAGAACATGGAAACAATCATTTCTGGCATCCTGGAGAAGAAAATGAGCCTGGAAAATCCAATTATTCTGCAACGTAAGAAAATATTTTGTTCTTCCATATTGTTGAAAAGCAGGATGAAGCTCCTCTACGACCCTGATCAGGATGAGGTGAACATGTAAAATCTCTGACTGTATAAAAGGCTTTTGTATAGTAAAAGAATGATTTTGAAGTCCTTTTTTGAGATCTTAATAAGATTTCTTTTTTTTTTTCTTTTTTTTTCCAGCTCCAGGATTCATTAATGAGACACAAACCTGATGCACGTTAAAATGCAGCTTTTCAACCAATCAAGTGAAGGTTTTGTCACAGCAGAGACATGACACGCACCGCTCGAAGGATGGAAACCGCCTCCTTGCTGAGCCACACAGGGTAGAGGACATCGTCGTGGAGAATGGACTCAAACAAGTCGTCTTCGTTGTCGGCTTCAAACGGAGGCTGTCCGGCCATCATCTCATACATCAGCACGCCCAGCGCCCACCAGTCCACGGAGGCGCCGTACTCCAGCTCCTGCAGGATCTGAAAGCAACAGACATCACACAGTTTAGGGGTGGGCACAACGTTCAGACCCACAGCAGCAGCAGGGAAGTAAAACAAGCATCAAACTGACAACTTCTCAGTGAGGGAGGGAATAAGAAAATGACCCAGTCAAAGACAAATCAGGACTGATAAACGATAGATGGGGGATGACAGGATAAAAGTCGCTGTGCATCCTTTAAACGTCCAAAAACTCTCGAGATATTACACCTCAGTTGTTATTGTGAGTTATCAAACTGTAAACTATCACCAGAAAAGCTTGATTAAAAAGACACATTTACAAAGAAAATGTTTCTATTTACCGATCAACTACCTTGCATTTAGAGAATTTAAAATCCAATCCTGATAACATCACCTGTTGGTTGTGATCTCAACCTGCTGGTTGCAGAAACCCCCAGATATATTTCTGTATTTTCATGCCAATCTTACAACTGTTTCAGGTTTTTAAAAGCACCACTGTTGGGAGGTGAAGCCAATAAAAACTATTGTATTTGCATTTCTCACTGTTAGACACAACTTTAAAGGAATGATCAAATCACAGCTTGGGGTGTTTGTTGTGATGGATGTGGAGTAAACATGAAGCAGGTAGACCAGGCTGCACGCCAGCTGGAAGGCCTCCAGGTTGATCCTCATCGCGTGCCGCCCACCCCCACTGACCCAACCAATAAGAGGTCGGGAGCCGGTTTCCTCAATGTGCCAGTCCAAAGCCCGGTTGGGACTGGTTGAGTCAGGAAGATCATCCGATGTGAAAGAATCAATACGTGAAACATGTTTTGGACAATGTTTGCAAACTGTCTGTAAGCAGAGGATAAATGAATCCTGTATTTACTCCTCTCTGACACATAAAAACGCAGCAGATACAGTTCTGCTTATCTCCTCTATTTTTTTGTGAAAAAAACATCTTTTATTTTTCTTTCTTTCACACTCATCTACATTTATGCAGCTGTGAGCTGAACATGCTGGTTCAGTCTTCTTTCTTTTTTTTTTTGTTTTCATCGTTTTTATTCACAGTTTGAGCATAGAGGGATAAATGCAAGAGTCGCATCAAAGAGGAGGATTTGTCAATAGCAAACTGTGCCACCATGTTTGTCGTTATGATGAGCAACACTGCATGCATAGACACTTCACATGTCCTCATGGTTTTTGTCTCCATCACTCCCTCTGTAACCAGGCAACCACGTAGTAACCGTCTCCTCTAATTATTTATTCACAATGTCATCAGTTGTAACATATTCTGCGCCTTTTGAGGAGTTTTGTTACATCTGACAGCTTAAGCTTCTCAGTTTTGGCTAGAAAATATTATTTTTAAGTTTGCATTTCACCACCTGGGTGCTTGTGTTTCATCAAAATGGGTTCAGTATTGTTTTAAATGAAGATACTGATTGTATGCAACAGGCTGCTTCAGATGCATAAAACATATGTATAAATAAGAGACTCTGGTCCCGTCATGTGGTGTGAGATCATCTCACCTCGGGAGCGATGTAGTCGGGAGTACCACAGAAAGTGGTGGTGGTCACCCCGTTGATGATGCCCTCTTTACACATACCGAAGTCTGCCAGCTTGCAGTGGCCCTCTGCATCTAAGAGGATGTTATCCAACTTCAGATCCCTGTCAGAGGTGGACACACATGCAAAAAGTCTGGATTAGTATCATACCAACACCTAAAAAAGCATTCACCCTTACAAAAACTTGCTCAGCCAAAATATTGCTGACTGTCACGAGTCAGGTTCAGTGGAAAGAACAGGCATGACATAATGGCAGAGTATCAAATATGAAAGAAGCCTTTCTTGATTTTCTTGATGAAATGAAGAGCATTTACCTGTAGATAACTCCATTACGATGCAGGAACATAAGGGCCGAGGTGACTTCTGCGGCGTAAAAACGCGAGCGAGGCTCATCAAACTTCCTGGACCGCTGAATCTGGAACATCAGATCTCCTCCGTTCACATATTCCATCACAAAGAATAAACGATCCTGCATGGAGGGAAGGAAGCGGGCGTATGAATGAGAGAGGTGGGCAGAAAACAAACAGACAGACAGAAATGTTTGTGTTGGGGTCTGACCCGTGTCTGGAAGCAGCAGTACAGCTGGGTGAGGTAGGGGTGGCGGCGGGCCAGGGCCAGGATGCGCTTCTCGGTCATGGTGCAGTCCACATCGTCATCCTGAAGGATCACATCCTTCTTTAAAACCTTGACGGCGTAAACGTCCTCCGTCCCCTTCAGTTCTGCCAACATCACCTGGACAAGAAATCCCACGTCCACACACTGTTTCAGATATTCCTCTTTTAAGAGAAAATTCAGTATCTGAGTGTTGAAATAGTTGAGAGGTGAGAGGACTATTTCCCCACATTAAACATGGAAAATAAATAAAAATAAAATAAATACTTTATAGGGGTTATCTTTAAAAAGCAACCACAAAGTGGAAACCCAATACAAGAGCCGAGTTATCAGAGGAACAAAGGAAAAATCGAACACAACTGTAGTCATATTCATCAGCTTTCGTACAAGCTATCCGTGCTGTGGGAAATTCTGCTTATGAGACCGAAACACAGAGCAGGCGTCCCATGTGCAGAACCTGAAAGTCCTTGCAACGTGTTTGGGTTTGAGTCCTGACCCATGGTACTTTGATGCCCTCAGCAAATCTGTAGGCTCGGTAACTGTGACAAAACACTCAAAGACTAAAACCTCAGACGAGCCAAAGAAAAAGTACTGTGGAAAACTAAGCCGCAGGGTGAAAAATTGCTCGATCGCAAACATAATGAGGGGTAAACAAATAAACATCCCCCTCACACGCCTCCTCGGCGCTGCCGCACCTTGCCGAAGCTGCCTTTGCCCAGAACTTTGATGAAGTTGAAGTCCTTGAGGCTCCTCCTCTGGCTCTGTCCGTTCTCCCTGACTGCCGAAGAGGAGGACGACGAAGACGAGTTGGTGGAGGAGGAGGAAGAAGAAGAGTGCTGGGGTCCCTGCTGGTCGAGTGACAGTGTGTCCTGCAGGCGATCTAACTCTGCCAAGTCTGTGGGTGTCATCGGAGCAGACATGAGTGAAAACAGGCTGACCGCCTTTTTTCCATGTTTGACTCTTATGTCAATTTTTTTTTTTTTTTAACACACATAGCATGTTCACTCCTGGCTACCCTTGGGTAAACCCTGTGACGTTTTTTAGCGAGACAGAGGCGCGTGCTCAAGCAACACCGGCGACCAGCGCAGCCACGATTGCCGGGCTTGAGATCGACGATAACGAGAATATCTCCACGGAGAGAAAGTTAACTTTCTGCTTCTCAGCTTGCAAAGTGTGATAATGTGATGACTAAATGTGACAACCAAATGGTGGTGGGCGATGCGGGATGGATTCAAGTTTAGTCTCTACACAAACACATTCATCTGCTTATCTCTCGAGGGGAGCGACAATATTTTTACTGAAATCTAATTACTGTCTCGTACTGGCTGAATTAACACATCCAAACTGCGTGCCCATTTGAAGGAGCGTTTAAAAGTCTAGTATCGAATCTGCTGCTTTTTTTCCCGTGTGTGTGTGTGTGTGGGGTGTTACCCTGCTGCGACGGGGAGGTGGGGACAGCTGGTGGGCTGAAGCTGTTCTCCTCTGTGTGGGAGAGCTCAGGAGGAGACTGAGGAGGGTCCTGCCCTGGAGTCAGCTGGAGACACAGAGACACAACACGATTGTCCCTTTGGGTTATCCTCTTCAGATCTTTGACTTTAGTCATTAATCAGAGACGCGAACCTCTCGTTTCACACCAGAATGATGCCAAAGAAAGTGGCGTCTCCATAGCTCAGGGCAAATTCTGTTTCCAAATGGTTAAATGAGTCACTGAGCAGCAAACTGTAAATTCCTGCATTTTTAACTTTCAAAATAAGTCCAAATGCAAAATATGCACCTATTTCTGTTTCAGATCTGAAATGCTGTTTCCATTCCTTTGACCATTTGAACCTGACATCACTGTCATTTTCAAGAAACACAAACCAGAGAAATAAATCTTTTATTTCAAAATAAAACCTCTTGTGTTTTTTTTTTGTTTTTTTTGTTTTTTTTTAAATGCTTTTAGCTATCGTGCTCTTTTTGAACCACGTTTTTGGGTCTGAAAAGGTTAAACGAGAGATCCAACTTCACTTCTGACGGGCTTCATGAGGAGGAGCACAGTCACACTTGTTACCTTCCTCCTGCGCTGCGCGGTGTTGGAGATCTTGTCAGGTGTGACTCCCAGGTCAGAGAGCACCTTGGCGATGCCGCGGGCATCCACACCGCAGTTAGGAGCTACATTGGTCTCACAGCGTCTGTGCACGTTCATCTTACAAACTGCAAAACAAGACACACGTCAGTATAATTCCCAGCGCTCTCTCTGAATCAAGTTACAAACTTTTACTTTTGAAGAAACGTCCATCAGACCACTGTAGAAGGTAAAACCTGGCTGAAATGATTAGTCCTCGTATTTTAGTTTTGGACAATTCAGTTTATGAGCATAAGAGAAACTGCTATTTGATAAAGATTCACTGCAGCTACTTAAACAGATTTGTCTTTTGTTTTTTTTGTCAGTGTAAATTCAAAGTACCCCGCACCTTTAAAAATATTCACATGAGCTTTTTCCAAATTAATTACTTAAAAAAACGGCTCCTGAAACCTGTAAATATTTGGTTTGCCCTTTAGTGACTATTAACAATATTGCTAATTTTTTTACTCTAATAAAACTGACTAACTTTCCAACTCAGAACATCTTCATATGAGGTAAGAGTATCTTAAGTTATAAATATGGACATAGAAAAACTTTTCTTTTCGTCAAGTTAAAAAAACTCTCAAAAGACCTATATTTCAAAAAACTATAACTAAATACTTTAGAATGAATGATGAATCTGCTCCAAAGACTACAATCACTCATTTCTTATTAAAATTAGATGCATAATCTATTTTTAATGTAATATAATTTTAAGATACCTGAAAAACTTGAACAAAAATAAAGTTTAGTTATTCAACTTACACATAATAATACTTAAGACAAATACTTTAAAGGCTCTGATACGCTCATTTACCTGCATGAATGACCTTAACTGTTTCATGTGTGCTCTAAATTCCCAGCTGTACTTGAACTCACCTTTGCACTGCAGTCCCTGCCTCATGAGGCCCCACAGCAGGGAGCCACAGTGGTCACAGAAGGTGGGAACCTTGTAGTTGTGGATGCTGAACTTGTGAGGCATATTAACACTGAACCGCTGTGAACCCACCTACAGAGGAACACACACACGCGCGCGCACACACACACACACACCAGGTGTTACAAAGAGAAGGCAGCATGTAGTCAACGTGTTATCTTCAGTTACAAGTTCATTCATGAAAGGTTTGAGTGGTTTGTGAGCAGTTGCTGCTACATGAGAGCATGTGTTTGTTATCAGCATTAACAATGAATGAACTTTACATTTCTGTGTGTGTTTGCATGTGTGTGTGTTCACCTCTTCAGCTGTGTCTTCCTGCTTCTTCATCCCAGCACACTTGGTGATGATGAGCTCGTGGCAGCGCTTGTGGACCACACACGTGCACACTGAAGGCATCGACATCACACAGTCACACACACAGTTCACATCAAAGAGAAATTAGTCGTTTAAATGTTTATTTCAGTTTGGCAGCTACAGCCAAACGATACTTCACCAAAATGGAAAAAGATCTGTAAGAAGAGCTTTTCTTTACTCATACTACAAGACACGGGTTTGGTACCGTGACCTTAGTGAAGGTGGTGGTGTGTGCGATCACGTTGCTTCAGGTCTTGTGAAGTCGAACGGTTTTGAAGCTGCAGCGTCACATACGTGAACATGGAGGCTGAGAAGATGAACTCAGACACAAAGAGAGAACCGATTCTCTTTGCTCCGAAAATCACCACTACGAGACAAACGTCTGAAAGAACAGCACGAAGAAAAAGTGCCATCTTGGACATTTTTTGCAGACGTGACGGCCAGGAGGAGGCTGCTCAGGAGGTCTGCTGGAGTCAGCTGATAAGTGGCGGTACACGTGGAAGTTCTCCAGTTGAGAAAATGTGGTGATAAAGTAAGAGTTACTGTTGCAAACGTGCTGCAGCTGCTCCACTACCGGGATTTCTACCTGATTGTCTGTGAAATCACGCATTTGAGATGACTTTTACAAAACCTCTTTCACATTTTTGTTAGTAATTTTACAATCATTAGAAATGTACTTCACACCACTACAATACCTGAGTCCTAGACATCGCTTAAAAATATCTAATAAGTTCTTCTTAAGATGCACAATCCCAAGTCAGAAAAAGTTGGAAAATTAATTTTGACTTTTGTTTCAAGATTGTCCTTTTTTGTCTTTTTTATCCAGGGCACAATTTCTTTCAAACAAGATCAAGAATGTCTGTTTGTTTATATATGCTTCCTCTGTACCACGGTGAATCCCAGAAGCCCCTGAGTCCTGGACGTCCACCTCTCTGAACAAGAGTCGGGCCTCGTTTTTGTACTGAAAAGTTTGGCGCGGTATTTCTCAGTGAAATGCAGTGTTTGATGAATGTTTGCAGTTACATCAGGTGTAGATGAATGACAGCGCTTGACACAGTCCCATCCGAGCCCTGGGTCCTACCAGGAGCAGAAGAACCGCAGTCTGGTTCTGCAGCGGTTTTGCTCAGCGCGATCGAAACTGAACCATACGGTAGCGCGTTTAAAGACGTATATCTCTCTGTTTCTGTTCCTCTCTGGAACTGTAAATATAAAAATGATGAGTAATGTTAAATAAGACCCGACAGTCACTACTTCTGAAACGCTCCCCGGTGCTTCGTGATCCACCAGATCAGAAATGACCGTGGACTAAGCCGGCGGGTTGCACCGTGAAATTGTTGGATTGTTAAATGGTATATGGAGAGGAGGATATTCAGAAAGTCCTTCCATTTTTTTGGTTAAAGATCATGGGTTTTAAATTTTGAATGATCATATACATTTGCAGTTACGGTGGAGATCCTCTACCCGTGTTTACTCGTCAGATTTTAATGGATTCTACTTTTGTACTAAATCCTCATTACAAAAATCATCTGTTTGAAATATCACAGTTATTTTTCTTTTCACCTCCTTCTCAGCACTAGTTTGCCACCATATCTAAGGTTAAAAAATGACTGTATACTAAATGAAGTTTAAGAGAAAAACATGAAATATTTTCATATTTATGAATGTACCTTTTCCAAGCCGTTCCTTCAAACGCCTTTTTAGATTGTTTGACTGATGGTTAAACAAACCGTCTGCCCCGACAGGGTAGATTTACTTCTTGTAAGAGAAAATAAACTTAAAGCATAAAACAACTTTTAGTTTAGCATTAACCCCAAATCAATGTCTGCAACTTGAGCACTTTCAGAGCCAGTTTCAGAGCTGCAGGCATGAAACCGGAGCATCTGAACCTCCTCCTGTGTAGCAAAACCTTGAGGAAACTAAAAGTACTCCTTTGGTTGAGATAATCAAGATTATTTCAGTGTACTTCACTATTATAAGCAGCAACATTACTTGTTAGACTGAAGAAAGTCCTCCGTTAAAATAACAGGAAGTCGTGCCGGCGAGTATGCTGTTGTTTAAGCACGTGAGCGGCGATAAGATGAAATACAGTCCAGAAAACTCAGTTTGAATAATTCATGAAGACATTTAAAGGCTAATCAAAAGGCATTTATGATATTTAGATACTCAAGGGATTGATAAATCTGGTGAGTTGAACTTTTGCTGGCTGACCAGTAATAATTTCCACTAACATACCATCACCTTTTTATGAGCTTTTTTTCGTTGCTCAACTCCCTGCACATGCCTTTATCATTCCCTTTAAACGTGCACAGTTCTCTAAATAAGTGCCCAGTGTGATCATAAATCAGTCAAAAAAGCAGTAAAGACCTCTGCCAGTAAATCGGGTAATATTTTGGGGTTTTTTAACAGAATTTCTGGGATGTTTGCATCTGCTCAAAGAGGGAGAAAAAAAAGATGCCTCCTGAAATGGTTCTTGTGAAATTTTAAATATTCCTATGAATGTTCCTGTGATGCGCTGAATTCATGACAATGTGTTGGCCTGCCAGCAAATCACAGCTGTCACTCAGCAACATGCAATCCCTCTCGTGTTCTCAGACTTAAATAATAAATGAGGTGCAATGTTACTTGGGAAATTTGAAGGCACCAGGGAGAAGTACTCACCCTGACACTGGTACCCCTGCTTCCCCAGCACGCCCCTATCAGATAACACACAGAGGAGTGAGCGTTTCAGCAGCGTTCGGGGAACGAAGCTTCACAGCAGGCTGGCTTAGCCAGATCTGAGGGATGTGCTTGTGCGTTGCCTACCAGATAAAATCTCTGCAATGTGAGCAGTAGGTGGGCTGTCTCAGGTAGGTGGCCATGAACTTGTGTCCATTGACTTGATGGACGCGTCTTCGGACGGCGCCCTGCCGCCGGCGGGGACCGATCCTCTCGCGAAACACCCGCTCCTCATTGTCGTTGGTACCCGAGGCTGTCGAGAGAGCAGATGCAGAAACAGAAACTTCAGAAATGTTTTCATGTGTTTTCTAGTTTATGTCTATCATTGACTTCATTTCCTGACATGGGTTCTGCAAATAAGGATTTGCATCATGTTTCTCAGGATGTTTAATCATTCAACGGCCTCTCATCTTCCTCGGTCCCCCTCCCTCTCTCTTCCTCGCAAACACCCCACACCGACCAGAAGCCTATGCATACGTACGATGGGCAAGCTATTTATACTTTCATGTGTGGGCACTAAAACGAAGGACAGCATATTAAAATACTCCTCCTCAGCGGGCACCATCCAACCAGTCCTTCACTTCCTCTCTGCATCTCCCCGGAAAGATAAATGCTTTCTGAGGGTAACCTTAAGACAAGAGAACCACCTCCACGCTCACTCCCACACACGCTCCTTCTCTCCGCGCTCCTGTCCTAGTTAGCCTTTCTTTCACTCTCGCAGCATCTATCTCCAGGGTGCGTTGCAGATGTGGTTACTGCTGAGCCTCTACAGAGTTTGATTACAGACAGGATGTCTAGGGACACTGTGTGTGTGTGTGTGTGTGTGTGTGTATGTGTGTGTGTGTGTGTGTGTGTGTGTGTGTGTGTGTGTGTGTGTGTG
>JAOWBL010000011.1:8202547-8229968 GCA_028564865.1 Zenarchopterus dispar | reverse complement strand
GGGGGGGGGGGGGGGAAACAGGGAAAAAGGTTAGCCACAAGTTTTAAATAACTGATCCATTGGTTTACAAACTGGACTTGCTTTGTAAGGCAGCGGTTTCCCTGATTTACTTCCATATTTTCACCAAGGTGGACACAACTGCATGTCCTCTGACAAATGAGGGAAAAGTTGGAGCGCAGGGCGGAGCTCGGCAAACTGTGCGAAGCGGATTTCTAGGTGTGCTGCGGGAGGTGCTTCCATCCAGTTCAGGACATTTTGTACATTAATTACCCAAACTGCATAAAGTTGGGACCACAGGAAGCAGCAGGATGGTGAGGATGGAGTAAAAAAAGAGACAGAAGGAGAGGAACATGTCCTTCCAGCCTCTGAAGTTGCCGAGAACAGACTGCAGCAGAGAGAAAAAAAAATCTGCTAAAAATACCACCTCTTCCACCATCTCTCCAGCCCTTAGTCTTCTCCATCCATCCACACACACACACACACACACATTTGTTTTTATCAGCATACATTAACATAAAAAGCTCTCAATCGAGCTGAACCAAAGGGAGGAAGTTCAGGAGTGGGCGGAGAGTGGGTCATGAGGTCACAGCAGAGTGTCCAATCATCGATGAGAAGGGCAAGACATGGATGCTTGTGTCTGGTGTGTGTGTGTGTGTTTGTTAGAGAGAAAGCGAGAGTAAAATCTGTGGCTCAATCTCACTTACTATTTTAAGAACCCACTATCTCTCTCTGCTCTCTTTATCCAATTTTTACACAGAAATATACTTTGCAGTATTTTTCTTCTGGACTTTTCTGCCGCACTCATTCCTTATCTCACCAGCATCTCTCTCTCGCTCTCTCGCTCGCACACACACACACACACACACACACAGATGAATGTACAAGCACACTTGTGCTGCGAGGGGGAAAGCTGTTCCTATTTATAACCAGGTGTGAAGCAGCACAGGTGCAGCTTATCAGACATCATGTGAGTGAGTGAATGCGTCTGGACACGGAGGCTAATTGACAGAAGCCTTCTCAACGTTTCCACTGTTTAATCAAAGCCAACAAACACAGGAGACCAAACAGGAACCCAAGAGAGGAAAAGGGTTCAGGAGCGCTGCAGCTTTCTAGGAAGAAGGAAAGCCTCGGGCTTCATGTTCGGTCTTAACGTCACACCTCGTGGTCTCCGGTTTCAGGAGAATAAATTGGACAACAGGATGCGATTGCGTCTGTATTTTCAACTTTGAACATCCAGCCACTTGAGGGGGATGAAAGTATATCATCCATCAGGTGCATCACCTTTTAAATGCCGTTCCTGCCTTTAACTCGCTTACTGAATTTATTTCTATTTATGTCTTTTAGCACCTGTCAGGTTGAGTTCAAGGTTCGCCGGCTCTTTAGGTTGTTTGGTCTCTACTATCTGCCGAGTTAAATAATTTAGTTGATGTGATCTTGACAATGTTCAGTCCGTCAGATATCTGGAGCCATGCAGGTTGTGTAAAGTGGGTTTTGAGAGGTTTTGAGCTTGAAGTAAGGGTGGATGTCAGCCATCTAGAGCAGAGATAGGAGAGTACGGCATGAGGGGCAGCACCTGGGTGGAGTAAAGGATTCAAACCCAAAAAACTCTGACGAATATCTCCTCACCATCTGTCAAGAGTAGCATCAAAAAAACAAAAACTGGTCTTCATATACAGCTAGTTTGAGCTTCAAACACAAACACTGCTCCAGATGGAGGATTTGTGCTTGTTTAGATGGTTTCACTTTTCAAATGTGTGTTTGTGGTGAGGGCGGAGCAAGCTCTTTAAGTTTTGTTTTAAATATCAAGAGGTATGACAACGTCTAGAAATCGCTTACCCTGCCTTTAAATTAAAAAAAAAAACACAACACAAACTTTAATTCAAGCCACTTTTTAGTTAAAAAAAAAATTCCTCAGGTGACTGAAAACATCTACGCTTTATATTATCGTTTAACCTGACTACATATTTACTGTAACTTTATAATGTATCTTTACAAACCATAAGCTTTCTCCGCAGAGATCGACCAGGAAAGCAGATGTCAAACAACACCTGGAATAAATGCTTCAAGAATAAAAAATGAATGCACACAATATTGTGACATTCCTCACTATTTTATTCACTGTGATTGACAGCGTTGATTCACCGCCACAGTGTTTGACACGTTAAGTGAGTATCACCGTGTTCAGAAATAACACCACCACTTCCTTCAGCCAAGAGTGCAAACTACAGCACGATTCGTCACCTGATCCGACAAGAAGAAAAAGTTTCCCTCACAGATTTTTTTTAGAGCAGTATCCATAAATTATCAGTAGTAATTGACTGAAATCCATCCCAAAACTTGTGAAGTGTCTAAAAAGATCCACATCAGAAATCCACGTCACGTCGAACTGAGCAAAAAATTGAAATGAAATTCAAAAATTAATAATTTTATTAATTAATCAATTACTTAACTGGTAAACATTAATTAATGTCCTAAATTAACTATACGATATGTTTCTTTTTTTTAATATTAAATATGAATTTGACCCAATGAGAAACATGTTCCCATTCACTGACGTAGGTGGACCAGCTGATCATCAAATAAAAATATCGGATTTACAGTAAAGACTATCTTTGTTTTTTTTGAAGATTTAGTACGTACTGATTATATTTGAACTCATATAGTAGAAGACTTGTGTGTATTCAGGATGTCTGTGTTATTTTTATAGTTTTATTGGTTTACAGCTCATCCATAATCACAAAATAAACATTTAGGGAAGTATTTATTCACGCCTCCAGCGTCAGAGATCCCGATGTTAGTTTGCAAATAAAATGGCTTCAAGGATGTACACAATGAGATAAATTATACGATACATAAAACAACAAAAGAACTATAAAGTTGCTAAGTAGATGAAAAGAGAGAAAGGGACTAAATCCAGTCAAAACAACTAAAATTACTCAAATAAGCAACGACATGACAAAAAAAAACAAAAACAAAAAAAACTACGAGGGGAAAATTGTTCAAAACAACCAATGGGGCCTAAAACAGCTACAGAGAAGCTTGTGTGGTTGAACAATATAATTATTTCTGCATGTCTGAGCCTATATCTCTTTATTTATTTACACATCTGCTCCCAGATGTGTAAATGAAAGTGGGCAAAAACTGCGCTGATCAATACCTGTCCCAGTTGAGACTGTCTCTGTAATCATCATAATTCATAAGTAGCTGGAAGCAGCTGGGTGAAGCTAATAGAAATGTCAGAGATCAATAGCATTTTGTCGAGATTATGTGGAGTTTACGTCAATTTAAAAGTGTAATCTAATTTTTTCCCTTACTCACGTTGTGGAGAACAAATAGCTACCATGTCAAATTTTTTGCTTTAAGAGCTCTGAAGAAAAACAGAATTTTTATTTTTAAATTTCTGTATTCATATGTAATAAATGTGTTACCAATAGATAAGGGAAATGTGGCCCTTCTTATAGGTAATGGACATTTCTTAGATTTCTGTAAGAAACTTAAATACAAATACATTTAGCCATTTCACAATATACTGGCTTAGAGGTCAAATGTTATCATTCCAGACCTGTTGTCGCCATCTTTGCTCACATCGTTGCAGCCGTCACCACACAGTGGTGACACTACGGCTCTTACATTGTATATCTTATATCATATAGTGTAGATTTTTAAATATTTTTTTTTATTTTTCTATTATTATTCATTTATATTTTGTTTTATTTTTTTGTTTCTAAACTTATTTCGAGTATTTTATTTTATTTTGATTTATTTTGTTTATTCACGTGTATTTATTTTTATTCTATTTTTACTTTTCCATTATTTGATGTTACATCAGCACCCCTCCATCAGAGCAGTTTCCTAGTCTGTGAACCTGTTTTACTGGCAAGAAAGTGATTCTGATTCTCGCACGTGCACGAGTGTCCGCTCCGTGCGCTCTGTTTCTTCAGCTCCCTCCCTGTCTGCGTCAACAGAACGGCGAGTTGCGGTGATCTTACCCTCAGTGGAGGATCCGGACAGATCAATGACCACGTACACCTTCCCCTCCGGCTCCAAGTCAATCTGTGCAGACAAAGATAAAAGAAAAAAAAAAAACACAAATCAGTGAAAAATAACACAGCTGAACAAGCAGCAGGGGGCCAGTCCTCCGGCACAAACACACACACCAGCACTCATGGAAGAGGTTGTTATCTTCACGACAATTATACTCCTCAGCAGCACTTGTATCATTATCACTTTCAGCATCACTGTCATTAAAGCTGTTAGCACAACATCACCATGTAGCCCATTCACTCCAGGTACTGAACGCAACTCTGTGTCTGATATGCTATCTTGATCATCTGGATCCTCAGAACAAGTTTTGCTTTTCTTTTAATGGCCCAAGACTTAACTTTGGGATGGTTCTGCATCAGAGATAATAACAGGAGCCCGACAAATCAGCATCTGGTAGAGTTTTATTGGAGAGTCATCCGTCCCTTCAAGAACTTCAGTGTCACAACTGTGGTTCTGTCTAGAGGTCTCCAACCCGGCCCGAGCCAGAAGGATGCCAACGCTCACATCAGGTTCGAGCTGGATCGGGTGTTGCTTTTAAATAAATATTTTGTCTTCTCTTCTTTTTTTTTTCTTAGTCCCAACGTTCATCCTTAGTTGGACATCTGACTGCTGATACCAGACTCACTGAAGACAAGTAAGCCAAAATAACAAAGAGCTACTACTTTATTTCTGATATTTTTTAGTTATTATTATAACATAGGCTGTGTGAGGTTTATGCCTTCTTTATCGTGGAAAATCTCCCCCTGCTCCCTCCCTGCTGGGCTGTTGTTCGCTCTGCTGCAGAGGCTGGTTTATATCAGCTGTCTCCTGTGAACCCTGTTTACGTTAGTTGGCTTTTGTATTTTTCATTGAAAATTGAATTATTCATTCATTTATGTCATTTTTACATCACTGCTGTTAGAAAGTTAGTTGCTGGTTTAGGATTGCCGCCGGATCGTCTACTTGTGATTTAACGTTTAATTGGTTGCGAAGGGGAAAGATGCTCGTTGCATTTTTTAAAACTTCCTGCAGGTTTTGACTCAGGTCAAATTTTGCATTGTGGTTAGGTTTCGCTGTCGGGTCGGGCCCCTGTGTACTTGGGCTTAATCTGCAGAGCAGTTTTTGGAGGTGAAACCAAACAGCTCATCAGATCATCCGACTCTGGGTCTCTCCACTTTCCTCTACTCGTATTTGAAGTCATTTCCAAAAACAGTGCTGCACTGAAATCTTGTGGCATTCATGATAATGAAGCTGAAAATCTGAGCTCAAAAGTTCTTCTTAACGTCGTATCAGTCGTGATCGTTGCTGTTTTAACGCTGCGGCATTATGGTTATGTCATTTCATTAACTGAGAAAATCAAATGAAACTCTTAACCACAATCATTGTTTGACTTAAGTTTTCATGTTAATGAACACGCTACACTCGTGTTTTTGTGAACAAATCTTACTTTACAGTGTTTTTTTCCTGCTATTCACTTACTGACATATTATAAATGTTCCCAATAAAAACAAACAACTTTTTTGTCTTTAGTGAGAAACAGGTCTTTGACTTGGAGTAAATTATGTTAAATTAGTCAAAAAAAAAGAGCTTTCTTTTGTATTATGCTGCAAAAACGTTATATCACGCCTCTGGATTAATTTACTTCCATCAACATTAGACGCTCTGCATGTAGTTACTGGATTAAAACGTATTATGCAACACAATGTGGATTTTTTTTCCAAGAGTCAACGCAGCACCGGGGACGTTAAAAGCGTCGACCAGAACCATCTAAAACATTTTCTGACATAAACCGCTTAAGAAAAACGTCCAGGTCAAAAAACAAGAATGAACCCATTGTTTTAAGTTTAACTTACATTTGAGGACGAAAGTTAAGGTTACAACCTTTTTCCTGTTTTCCCTTAATAATTTGTTGCACCATTTTTTTTAAGTTAAAAATTACTTTGTCAAATAACTTTTGACGTCAGTCCATCGAGCTGCTTTCTCAAAAATAAACATCAAATAGAAATTACGCATTTTTAGACCAAAAGCCCATAAACTGTGCTTCATCTGTCCCTGCTTTTCTCAAACTGGATAACAATAATGTAAAATGTTGAATCATTTTTTATTGAACAAAAGATTCGGTGTCTTCAATTAAACTGACATCACAGACTGAAATGAGCCGGTTTTCCAGCTTTTCCAAAAAGCAACCTGTGTAGAAGGAGGAAAAAAGTGCCACAAAAAAGCAAAAGAAGTGTTGATAAACGTGTGCCCCTGCTGACAGGTTCCTGCAATAAAGAGGATTTGAAATCTGTTTAATGAATTTGTGCATCGTCTGTTACTTTTCAACCATTATTTTTTTATAATGTGGGGAGGAAAAAATAAAAATGAGCTGAACATGATGGGGAGGAGAAAAAAAATGGACATCATGAATTTGCTGTTACTTCTAAAAACTGACATGGATCACAGAAAATCCTTCTCTGTTAACCTTGTTTTTATCACCAGATGAAATTTGATTTAAAGCATGCAATGTTTTACTAGATAATCCTTTGACAAACTAAACAAGTGTGTAAAAAGGACCAAAACGCCTCTGAGTCATTCGTTGTGAGCATTAGTCCTGCAAAAAGAAAAAGTGTGGAGATTAAAACAGTCAAAAAAAAAAAAAGTTGAAAAATTCCCAATAATTATTAAGAGGTGTTCTTCCAAGAAAATCCCATCCCTTATTAATAGTCAGTGTACGACGCATACATACTAGTGGCTGTATATAAACAAATGAACTGTAGTTGTTGTCACAACGGCCTCAAACATGTTTACAAGTTAAACTTATTTCTCCTGAAGTCCATGTTCAGTTTTTGTCGCTGAGACATCCGACTCTTCCAAATGTTCAGACTGTGATGGTTTCCCTTAAACGCACAGACTTATTCAACAAATAATCACAAGGTCCAGCTACAATATACGTGCAATTACAGAGATTAAAGACGGCAACAGAGAGCATTCGACAGGCGGGCGACGGGAGAGAGCCAGAGCAGGAGAGAGTGAGAAAGACAGGTTTAAATCCGTCTTTAAGCTCTGGGACAGTGGCAGATCCTCTTATGCAACGGTCAGACTCACTCACACACACACACACACACACACATGTGCCTCCATGCATTGCTGAACATGAGACACAAAGAACACAAACAAATACAAAATGAACTCTGAACGCTCCCGTCACTGCAGGCGCGGCGCATGCATCCCATGCAGCAAAGCACACGACTGCGAAAAGAGGAATTTATCGCCGAGCGCGGCTGATATCAACGTGAAACTGCTTCTTGTGTCAAATGAAAACAACTGTTACATTTTTGTAACCTTCCCACTTCCTGCTCCTTTTATGTTTGAAACTGCAGTTAAACCCGGCAAGTTGAACGGACATCAGAAATGTAGATAAAAGTAAAAGATACATTATAATCCTTTCATCTGTTTCATTCATTCATCTCGTCTTTTGCGGGCAGCTTTCCGTCATTTTATGTCAAACAATGCTGGAATAATTGTTAAAAGTAGAACAAACATTTTTGCAATGCTTTACATGTTTCGTAAAGCTTTGCAAGATCTGTTATAAACCAAGCGTAAATGTTAAATGGACAGTTTCAGGCTAAATACCCTGAAATGTGCTAAAGATGCTGTGTGTACAAGCGCACAAATATCCTTTTGTTTTCCAAGTCAAACACATGACAACAGCATGGGATTTATGACCTATAAATGCCATTAAATTCTTCATGTCTACCCTTGAAAATGATGTGCTAATCCCCAAATGTAACCACTTGCATAACAGCACATCTCGGCAGGGATTTTAGCTCAAAGATGGACTCGGGCTGATTTGGAGCAGAGTGGAGCAAATGGACAGCATCCTCATTGATTTAGTGCTCGGCTTGTGAAGTGGCACGCCGGCCAAAACCTGCACTGTTTCCACATCACCGGTCATACTGGTCACTCGAGCCATGTGGTTCCTTCACCGGCACTTCAGAGGACGTCTCAAGTAAATTTCCCCACAGCAAAAACACTCGGTAGGGAAGAAGTCAAAGTTTTTAGTGTTCTGGCTCTTTTTTGTTTCCAGAATTGAATTATCGAGTCACATTTTAAGCAACTGATTCTTTTTCACTTTTTTTTTTTTTGGATAGTTTCATTCCAGCCAGGTGTTTCAAACCCTTCACCAACCAGGCTCTTCGAGCACTGGTGGAGAGCTAGAGTCTCATCTCAAAACAGTTCTTGGCATTTGGACAGCTGAAGGACCAGCTCCAGGGAAAGTTGGTTTCAGAGCAGCACCAAGTCTTTGCTGGTCGAGAACCAAGAACAGCTTATTTCAGGGACTATCGACAGGATTATTCTGGTCACCCAGAGCAACTAAAATCTTGTTGTGAGGTAAGGTTGTAGTGAGGATCCAAAGGCAGGAGATCTCCAGGAGGTAGACATTTTCAAAAACAGAGGAAATCCAAAAGGTGACATAAACAAACGAGAGTGAAAGACAAACAGACCAGCCGGGAGGAGGGAAAAGACGAGACAAGACATAATCACAGGGCTGACGAGACACAACCACCCACCAACTCACTTCTGCATTCAGGCTTATACAGAAGTGAGTTTTATTGCAGTTCCTTGACTGACCACTAGAGGCTGGAGCCAAAAACGAGTCATTCGCCGTTGACTCCCACGTTCAAATGTCCAACTTTACACAAGGAATAAACATATTTACAACCTTGTAAAAAAAAACTGTTTTGATCTCAATCGTTTGATTTCACACCCATGACAGCTTGGTGAATTGTTTTGTACCACACCGGGAGAATTTATCTAAAGCATTTAATGTATTTCTAACAGCCATTGGCTAGCTGTTATCGCTTCCTCAAAATCATCATGCTACTGTGTTTAGCGGAGCTACCACCCGTTTGTATCAACCCAGCATAAGATAAATGTGATGGTCATATTTGATTTCACTGGATGGTCAATATCTTCAACCGTATACCCCACTATAAACATCTGACGGCAGCTCCGCAGATATTTCAGTGGGGTTCAGCTGAAGGAGCAAAACTAACTTTGATTGACATGCGGTGGACGTGTTTCCATCAGCTTCAGATACAACATGGCTGCCCTCCATAAGAACAAAATCAGGCTTCAAAACCGGTCTTCAGAAACCAATGGGTCATGTGACCAAATGCTTCGTCCATTATTTTAAACACTCTATGGCGCAAACAATCAGGGACATGGGATGGCAAGAAGTCAAACAATAACTAAACCCAAGCTCAGACTTTCAAAACAAAATAAGAAACGGGTCATAGATGCAAGAGCCAAACTAAAGAACCAACAAAACCATAGCTTCAGTTGGACCTGCAGGTCTACAGACAATGAGACAGACGGCATTCATAAACACAATTTAAACTGTAGTCTGTGATTGCAGCTCATGAAGTCAATCGAGGGGTGTTCACAACCAGCATCGCCACCTGCATTTACAAATATAACACAATCAGTTACACCACCAAATATATCTAAAACCTCTTTTCAAACTGGCTTCAGAAAAGTGAGCGATTGGTCTGAACGGATACTGACACAAGCGCCGCACCATGAAGAAGCATCACTAAAGCTGTGTCCGCATTAATATGACTTCATTTTTAAACTTTTGTTACAATTACACCTGCATCTATAGAACTACAGTGAATCTGGTGTTTGAAAAATAAAACAAAAACAATAAATAATACCCTGTTTTGGGCAGCACGGTTGCTTAGTGATTAGCACTGTTGCCTCACAGCAAGAAGGTCCAACTCCAGCCAGGAGTCTTTCTGTGTGGAGTTTGCATGTTCTCCCCATGCTTGCGTGGGTTTTCTCCGGGTACTCCAGCCTCCTCCCACAGCCAAAAAACATGTATGTGAGGTTGAACAAGAATTCTAAAATTACCCGTGACCGTGGATGGTTGTTCATCTGTACATGTGGCCCTGCGGTGGACTGGTGACCTGTCCAGGGTGTACCCCTGCCTATCGGCTGCGACTGGCTCCAGCAGAGCCCCACGACCCAGAAATTGGATTCAGTGGGTACAGAAAATGGATGGATGGACCACCCTGTTTTCAGTTTGTAAATGCAGCCGTCACAGTCTAATGTGGATGGGTAAAACTGTAAACTTTTAGAAACACTAATGTAGTTTAATCATTTCACTTTATGATTTGTTTGTTTGGTAACGACATGTTCTTTGTTGACTCTCCATGTCTACATCATACGAGCAGCACCGAAAGATAACTCACAAAAACATCCTGATGACATTACAAACAACAACCTGAAGATGGAGCAGATAGTGCTGCTGACTTTGCAGTTCTTGGCAACTAAAGTTTGTATTTAATAACATTACAACTTCCTAGATGAGAGGAAAACCCGTATCAAAGCAAACTACGAAAAAAGGATAATTTCCAGCCAATTCTTTTACGTGTTTTTATATGATCTTATATGTTGTATACATTTACGGTGGTGCAATGTGGATGGAGATCTCTTCTGACACAAAGCTGAAACACGAGTTTGAACGTGGCTCAACTTTGTTTTAAGACATTATTTTAAAATTAAAGTCATATATGGCCAGACACAAACTTTAAAGGCTGCATGACCTTTTTTTTCCTATAGATGTGCTGGTTTCAGCATCTTGGCCTGATGGCCCACCGAAGCAGAACCGAGCTTTCAGTGATGCTTTAAGCAATACTGTCAAACCCGATATGTCGAGATCTCAACTATTCTCTTTCTATGTTCCTGAGATCACCTGTTTCTGAAATGTCGTAACCCATGTTTGCACTGTAATCCCCCCAAAACAGTTTACTGAGGAAAAAACAAGCGGCATGCTTATTATTCTCAATCAATAAACATTCCCAGAACATTTCTCTGTAGCCGAACCACGACCAGGTGGGTCACCTGTATTGTTAGCCAGGTCTCTTTTTCTATTCCAAACTCCTGTACCCATCAATATGTTTATACTGACAACAGATAAATGAACCACTGTTAAAATAGTAAAAGTTCATTTTGCAGCTAACAAATCACTTTGCTCATTTTTTTTCCTCTTATTCAGCCATTCACACATAAATTCACACTTTACTGCTGGCGGAGCCGCCATGTGAGCCACCGGGCTGCTTAATCGAGTGGTTTTGTGTTCGGTACTTTGCCAAGGACCGCTTAAGCAAATGAGCAGGAGAGGCTGGAGTCGGAACTGCCAACTCTCTTACATCAGACCCAAAAAGACTAAATAACTGTACAACTCAAGTAACTCAAGAATTATCTGTGAACCAGCGAAGAATCAATCCCATGGGGGGGGGGCATTTTTCAGCCCATTTATATCTCAGATGGGCCCCACATACAAATGTCGGCTGCGGTACTGCATTTGTCAGTGCCACGTGTTGAAGTTTTAACATCAGTTAGATAAAGTGCCTTGATTTGCTTTTTTTTCTTGAAGAGTAATGGGCCGATAAGCCGAAAGTGAATACATTTATCTGCAGACCGGAGCTCACTAAGCTGTGCAAATAGACCATCATTTAAATGCTGATGGCATTTGAGCAAAGTCAAACTAGAAATAAAACTGAAAGAAAGGTGTGAGGAAGATAAGTGAGGATGGAGCTTTTGGACCGGTTCAAATAGTATTATATATGTGTTACTATAAGACGGCTGCAAACATTATATTTTACATTCTTTATTATTTTGCTGCTATTAACTATGTAGCGTCTGAACTCAGGAAAAAAAAGGCAAGGTGACAGCGTTGTGAATTTCCTGTAGCCGATAAACTGCGTAACTGTTTCAGCACCACCACAAAAGAGGAGCACCATGATCGAAGATGGCATCCACCGCACCGCCCAGTTAAATGGGTTGTAACGTGACTTGGATTTAACCTGCTGTGTGTACAGACGCACACACGCGCTGAGGTTCCCCGCCCCGACAACAAAAGATGGGAGGAGGGAGAGCAGGAGAATCTAGTTCACCTCATTAATCTTGTTAGTCCAATTAGGACACTGATACAGCCAGGGAAACTTCACAAACCCTCTCTCAGACACACACAGGAAGCAGAACAAGTGTGTGTGTGTGTTGCTGTGCTGACTTCTTAGAGCGTCCAGGGATTTCTTCAAAATGGACTTCAGAAGCAAGTTAACGTTAAGCACACGCGTAATTATAACTCGAACGCATTCAATCCATTTGATCTCGCAAACACAAAAACATAAACATGGCAGACACAATAAAACACACTCACACACCATATGCAGCCGCACAAAGAAGCACTCAACCAGGCAGACAGGCCACTCAAAGCTTGCATTATATCAATACTGTGGAGCTAACCCCCTCCCACTCTCCGTCCATCGAGCTCACTATCACTGTCCAACCAGACAGCTCCCTCTGTCTCTCTCCGGAGCGTTTAGTCTCAGTGGCAGCCACCCACATCCATCTGTCAAATAACAAATTTCGGCTTTGAGAGAGCTTGACCGCATTCGCACAATAACATGCGTGGTCATGTGTTTGTTCCCTCTTTGTATCAAGCGGCAACCCGAGCGCGCACACGGGAGGCCCGTGCTGAGTGAGACAGCGTGAGAGTCATGCATCTTTAATGTAACATCACACACGGCTAATAATGTAAGAAGAGCCGAGCTGTGTGGCGGAGGGGGAGGCGGGGGGAGGGGACGAGATCTCATTTGGTGTTTTTTCTGCAGGGAAAAAAAAAAAAAAAAAAAGGAGGAAAGTTACCCACGTCACGAGCGAAGGATCCAACAGCCCTGCACAAGAGGAGAATTAGATTTATAGAGATGGATCAAGTTTGTTCAGTCATCACAGACATCGCGAACGCCGAAGAGGAGTGTGTGATATCCAGATGGACTGGCAGACGGTCCGATGAGCAGCCTCCAAAGATCAGACAGTCGTCTCCATTAGATGAAAACAGCCGGATGAAAACAGATTTCTCAAAGATTTAAGAAGGAATCCCTGTTTTGAGATAAATTATTGCAGGAATATATTCAATTAGACTTTAAATTTGATTTTGTAGCCAATAATGGGACTTTCTTCATATTTTCCATTAAACGTTACCCCCGTATTGTCAGAGCACAGTTTAAAGTACGGAGATCCAAGAAACCCTGTTTATGGAAAATGTCAGACAAAGATGTAATTGTTTGGCATTGAGGTCATTTCTTTTTTGACCAGCTGCACAGAAATCAGCAACAATGTGATCTTCTCCTGTTTTTCTAGCTCACTACCTTCAGCTGGTTAACTTAGCTTTACATAAACAGTGGAAAAAGTGGACGATGATTGGCATGGGGCCATCAACAAAACAAATCAAAATCAAAAGCACTACATTCACACATATCTCACTTGGTGTGTTCAAGTGTATTAAAGAGAAGATCAAATCAGATAAGAAAGTATGAAGATGGTAATCTGCAGATTTATGGGAGTTTGTTTGACTATTTCTTGGCTTTCAGCAGTTGCCAGGCAACCAACAGAGACTCCAGATCAGATCAGCTGCTGTCCTGTCCAACTTAAAGGTTGGGTTAGCTAGTGAATGAGTCCTGCAATTACCATCACAGGTGTCTTCAGTCTTGCAGTCAATAAATCTGACTATTTAAAGGGCTGAAAGTCGTCACTCTGCTCTCCGGTGCCGTGGTGTTCACCACACTGAAGATGGACCGGAGCAAGGGAAGGAGAGAGATGTCCGAGAAGATCAGAAAGAACATCACAGACAAGCGTGGTGAAGACTAGGAGAGCATCTCCAAGCAGCTTGATGTTCCCGTGCCTACAGATTGAAAGTTCATTCAGAAATTAAGTGTTTATGGGACCGTCGCCAACCTCCATGGGTCTGGCAACAAGAGCGAGATTAATGAGAATGAGAAAGGCAACCCAAAAGCCCCGGACAACTTAAAAAGAGATTCAAGGTGAACTCCAAAGTACATCAGTGTCAGAGCGCTCCATCCGTCACTCAGCCAAAGTAGACAACGGAGGAGGACGCCACTGTTGAAAAGAAATCTTAAAAAAGTCAGACCAGAATTTGTCTGAATGAATATTGATAAACCACAAAGCTCCTAGGAGAGTGTCTCTGAGACACGTGAGATCAAATCAGAGCTTTTTGGTAAATCATGTCAGAGAAGTCAAGGAAGTCACATCTGACTGTAGCTACTGTGAAACATTGAGGGGGCTCAGTTTCGTCCTGGAGCTGGTTTGCTGCGTCTGGTACCGGGTATACGACACTGGACTATTCTGAAGTGGACTTCTATGAGCCCTGATTTAAATCCTCTTGAACATCTGTGGACAAGGTTGAAACATTCAGAAACCCTTCAAACCTGAGACACCTGGAGAAGTTTCTACCTGTCTACAGGTGCAGAAGTCTCACTGGATCACAGTGACTTAAAAGGTTGTACAACAAAATATTAAGATGAGGGCACCAACTAATGTATCCAGGCCAGTATCATTAGTTTGTTTCTTTTTAGTGATTCATTTGAGATGGAATTTAAAAGCAGTATGTGATTGTCGTTTTTACAGTTTTTAGTAAATTATGTTTTATTATTTTTGTTAGTTTCAGGTTATTTCAGTGACTACTGTGGGTTTTTATTCCTTTAATTTAAAAAAAGGGTACCAAAAAACTGTCTACATCTGTTGATGTGGTCCAGTTATCAGTATCACAGTTTATCACAGTTTGAAAAAGTCAAGTTTAAAAATCACCAAAAAAAAACCCCAAAAACTATCATACTATGTTATTTATGCCTGAAGTGATGAGTGCAGGAATCACTTTAAACTGTGAACTTTAGGCCCCGTTTCAACCAATGTCTCTGGGTCGGATCGGGACGGTTTTGGTGCAGTTAAGTTTGTGAGCCGGGATCTCGTGTTGCGTTTCCACAGCCGTATGTACCCTTACCTGATAGGCGTGGTAACATTAGATTACTCAGCTATGTAACAGGGTGATGTCATAGTGGCACGGCGCCATCCTTGAGGTTTAACAAAAACACAACACACAAACAAAGGATGAGAATGGCAGAAGTTCGGACCTCCATGGAGCGGTTCTTCCAGATGCCATTATGATACAGAGATTAATTCATTAATAAAAAATTCTGTTGCTCTAAACAGGGAGCTGTTCCTGCTTTGTTTTCTTTCACACAGGAAGTGACGATTCTTTCAACCAATCAACGAATTGGAGTGCATCAAGCTCCACCCTTTTGGGTTGGATCGATTAGATTGGTACCCCGACAGAAGGGTGCCAAAAAATGGGATGATTCGGGCCGGATATTCCCAGTTTTTGCCTGTGGAAACAACAACAACAAAAAAAAACTAACCGACTCCTCCTGACCCGTTGGTGGAAACGGGGCTTTAGTTGGCTTTCATGATGCCACGGGAAGAGAACCTACCACCACTTTTACACGAATCCAAGACAACAACGACGACATTTATTGTTGGGTTGGATATTATTACTTAGGCTAAAACACAGTGCAAGACATACATGGCAGAAGAACATCGAATGTGGTTTCACTGCAACTTTAAAACTCCCCTCCACAGCTACCACTTAACCCTCCACAGCTACCACTCTCTCTGTACTTCGCCCTTGACCTACATTAATCCTAAATGCTCCTTTTTCTGACACACAAACAGAGACGTACTCCAGGGCCACAGACAGAGAGACAGAGAGAGGGGGACAAAGCATATTCGTTTCACCTACTGTCCCCGAGCTGTCAGATAACCTCCCATTTCTTCCCTTTCACTGAAAGCATGCCTGAAACCCCCTGCAGCATGCACACCAACGGCTGACCTGCTCTGACATCAGTGGTCAGAGCACCGCGGTCCTCTTTGTGTGTGCGAGCGGGTGCATTGTCACTGTGACAACAGCAAATCTTAAATCCAGCCTGTCCTACTTCACCAGTAGGTCACCGAGGGGTGGAGTTCATGATGTCATTGTCCGGCAGCTTGCCACGGTGAGGGAATGGAGTCTGTAAGGTCAGGAATAAAGAGAGGGGTGATGAAAATAGAGCGCTGACCACAATCGTGAAAGTGAAAAGCACCAGGGTGAGGAAGGTATTGTGAAGTTAATGGATGATATTTTTAATTGTGTTGGTTACCGTGCAGGACGGGGTGACTGCGACACCCATGATACCACACCATGAATGTTTGTGTTATGGATTAAATAATTAAACATTTAGTTATTTATCGTAGAGCATTTCACCACTGAGCAGGAAAGCGTTCAACAAAGGTGGACGTTGCTACACAGCTAACATGTTAGCGTCCTCTATTTTTGACTCTCTGGCTCTCCGCTCCTTTAAAGGCCAGCACTTGCTGTGGCCCCGGCTCTTAACCTTTCTACAACTCTGACCCCTTCAGGATAAAAATATTTTGTAACCCAACCACTCCATCGGAGCAAAGACAAAGGTTAGACGTAACGCCGTCGTCTGCGCTTTAAAGAAATACTGAAAAAAGGGTTAAAATCTCCATCTCAAATATCACGAAAAGTTTAAAAAAAAACCCGACTGTGGACGTCATCGGTTGATTTAATCGCAGAATTATGCCCCTCGGTGGTGTGATTATAATATAAGTTACTTAGTTTAAGTCATGACACAGATTGAGCTACAAAAAGTGGATTTCCACCAGCTATGTTAGCTAAACTAAACTATATAAATAAAATAAAAACAACCACAGTGCCACAGTGGCAGAAAATAGCTAAAAGAAGACCAGTGAGGGTGTGCCGAGGCTACAGGTCCAAATCAACAGTTAATCAGCTGGTATTGGTCCAGCTTAGGTAAAGATTTAATACAAAGACTTATTTTGTTAGCAAACGTTGTTGGCGTAGGAATATTTACAATTACATTGAAGGGTAAATTAGTAAACACTCATAAATTATCTTATGCTTTCGTGTTAGCTTAAAAGGACGGTGACTGGCCCTTAACTGTAGCCCTCCCTGGCTGCTGCGTATGAGCACGAGAGTGTGCATGTAGCTGTGCTGATGCCAAGTGTCAAACAGTCCCCGTCTGACATCTGAGGTGGCCCGTGTCCCTTTGGAGGAAACGTTACGCTGAGTGGTCATCTTCTAGCAGAGTCAGGGCTCCAACCTTCAGCTTGACATATTTACATGTACACTGAGCTCACTTCTACACCTCGTCTCCTTCAACACTATTTTCTCTCTCTCCTGAGCCTCTTTTCTCTCCATTTTTTCTTTTATTTTCCCCCCAAATCCCTCTTCTTTCATAGGACTCTCTCTCCAAGCAGGACCCTTCTTTTGAAAAGTCTTCAATGGGGACTTTTTAATCTCTTTTAATGCTATCCAGAAGAGTTTAAGATTATTGAGCAAGAAATAAAATGGATGGAAACATTTCCAATATAAAGTCCCTAATGGATGGTTATAACAGCTGATAAGTCATGAAAATGCAGCTATGGCTGCTGCGGTAATGATGGCCCATATTTTTAAATCGTTTTATAATGCAGAACAAAGACACTTGCAAACCAAAGATCCATTGAACCTGGGTTCTGGGTAGCCAAGTCGGTTGAGCAGGCATCATGTATTCAGAGGTTAAAAGTCGTCGTGGCAGCAGATCAAAGTTTGTCTCGCTGTTGCGTGTCGTCCTCCTCCCTCTGTCCACTTTCCAGTCTCTCCAGTTTTCATAAAAGACACTAGAAATAAAGAAAGACCCACTCAGGGTCACGGAGTTCTGATGGATCCCAGCTGTCTTCATGTTAAAGTCAGATGTCCATTAGTCCATCACAGGACCACTTTAAGACAAACAACCACATACTCCTTCTCCTTTTAGGCCGTTATTAATCACCAGTTAAACATGTTTTTAGACTGTAGGAGGAAGTACCAGGAGAACATACAAACCCCCCATCAGAAAGACCACTGCTGGGATTTAAACCAGGAACCTCTTTCAGCGCAGCAACACTACTAACCACCAAGCCACCGCTCTGCCCTTCATCCTCTTGAAATAAAAAAGAAGGCTCTGTTTTACTATTGACCCAGTACTGAGGCGCTGCACAGACATGATGTACTGTAGTACACGGTGTACTGAGCTTCAGGAGAGCCGCGGCCGGTTGAACGCACCGCTGAGGTGGGAGATGTGAAGGACGTATGAGAAGGCCATGACAACACTGGACTACAGAAAAATGAAAATACCTCTGCTCTAACATGAGAATGCTGACGTCGTCATCTTTTCGATCAATTTCACATGTTTGAAAATGTCACTGGTACTGATGTTCAGCAGGAAAAACGCCCAACAGATAAACAAACTCATAAAAACAATATTGATATTAGTGTTCTGATCCACAAAGTGTATATTATAATAATGATATAAATAGTAATTAAAGTATCTGACCTAAAATGGATCTAAGCGGCATTTTAGCATTCAAATAGTTTGTAGAGATGTCCTGATCACCTTTTTTTTTTTTTGCTCCCGAGTCCAAGTCATGTCTTGATACCGAGTCTTAATCCAACACAAAAGAAAAAGAACTAGTTGATTATTGGTATGATGACGACGTGGACAAGGGCCAACCTAAAGCCTCAGAACCAGCCACCGTCAAGTCCTGCAGCGACCCTGGCAGACGCCCCGATGTGTGAAGGTACGCCACATTTAGCTCTCAACAATCATAAAAACACTGTAATTAGAAAACATAATTATTTTGCCTCATATTTTCTTATGTTTTGACTGACACACCACAGTCATAGACTCGCCTGTCAGCAGGTGAGTGATTCCTTTATCCTTTTATAGTTGTATCATAAAGTTATTTAAGTAACAATTAGGCATCACGCTGTTTCTGTACAAAGACAATTAACATCAGCTTTACCAGTAATTCCTATGTTGGCCTGAATCATATTATTTAATCTAAAAATTTCCATAATTATTTTGATCAACCCTAAAACCACTATAAGTGAACGTGATTATCCGCTGACTTTTGAACCATGCTGCATTTCCTGAACTTAACATTAAAAATAAGCGGTAATTTCAGTACTAAACTTACAATTTTGGAGAAAATCAAATTTCAAACAAAGCAGAAATTATGCTCAAATAATCCTTTCAACATTTCTGGCCAGAAAAAAAAAAGAACAGCGTGACCTTGATATTACTCAAACAAATATTACTTTTTTGTTAATCACTCACGTGATTCTTCACACAAGACAGAATATGTGGAAAATACTTGTTTTCTTTCTCTTTTACAGTTTTGTTTGTCGGGAGCTGAAATTCAGCGAAGTGCACAGCTCAAACTATTTCAACATCATAATGCCCCACGATGCTGACTGGGTGCAGTGAAGAGTTTGTGGACATTGACTAATCTCTCTGTAAACATTATAAACAGCAGATATAACCTGTTTATCCACAGCAGCTAGGTAAAATCCAACGACCGTCAGCCGTGGGGGCACTTTGCATCGTTCAGCCACTGACATCACACCGATGCCACGATTTTGTTTACAGTGGTTGTGGGGGGGCTCCCCTCCATAAAGTATTTGTACAAGAGATTTCACTAAAAGTAAACATGCTTTATGTTGAAGTGCAGAAACAGGAACCGGTACTGGGTGACAGCAGAATTAAGATAAATGTGTAAACTGTGTGCACCAGTGGAAGGTTTGTTGTGTCACAGCTGATGTGAAAAGCATCTCCGTCCTGGGATGGGTGATTATAGAGGGCGTCTGAGTGAACAGTGGCGTAAATAACGGACTAAAACTTGTTTCAACCTGTCTGAGGCTTGAATTACTAGTAGACAGTGCTGTTATGGCAGTTTTAGGTGAATACCTGCATACACCTCCCTCCTCCACAGTCACGTTAACATGGTGACTTAAGTGGAGTTTTCCTTGAGAGTGGCCGACCTGCACAAAAAAATAAAATAAAATAAAATAAAGCGTATTTACCTCTGAAGGCCTTGACCTTACCTGAGTCTAGCTTTTGCTTTCTTTTTTTTTCCCCCATGCCGTTTCTATCAACCCCCCCCAACTCTCGCCTACCCATCCCTCTCTCTCTCTTCCTCTCTCTCTCTCTCAACGTGGTGTCTGTGGGGGAGAGGCTGTCGCCAAGGGGACCAACTGTTGCCGTCACCATGGGAATGGGCTCCGCCGAGCATCTCAATTACTGAGTGGGACAATTAATAAGCATCAAAGCCTGGTTAATATTTCACCAGCGACGCGGAGCAGAAACCTGCCCTCGGGTCCAGAAGAGACGGAGAAATGGTGGGAGACAAAAAAGAACAGGAAGTGCTGAGACGAGAGAGACGAGGATGGATGAGAAGAGGAGATGGAAGAGGCGGCAGAAGGGCGGGGGAAGTGAGAAAGACGGAGCTGGGGTTCTTGTGAAGAGCAGAAAATCTACCCCTGACTTTATGGCATCACATAATGTTTTTATTATTATCATTAGTCGTATTGTATATTTCAGTTTGTGTCTTTTATCTGGATTCAGTAACATCGTCTTCAAGGTGCCATTAACTAGCTTTAATCAATGTTTTTTAAGCAATCTTGTTTGCTAGTTAGAGGAAATATGACTAAGGCTCTTTGGAATTTAATTATTTTTGTAGTTTTTACAATCAAATTATAGAAAAAACACATTTGACAATGTAATGTTGACTAAACAATTTTAATACTTGGAATAGTATGTAAACTGTGTAGAATTAACTGTTTGTTTTTTTTTTATATTTTGACATAAAATAGGATCCACTCTTCAGCTAGGAGACAATAATAGACGAACACAATGTGCTTAAATAAACAGCATCTGATTATAGTTCATCGCCCTTCAAGCATTCACAGACTTGGAGGAAAAAGTAAGTGAATGCTTTGGTCAGTCGGTGGTCAAACCTGGTCTGAAGTCAACCGAGACTTCAAAGAGGCTTGTTCAGTTTTTCTGGATCAGACCAGAGATGTTCAGGAGAAACTTTCCAGAACTACTTCAGCAGGAACACATTTGTAGGACGTCTGGTGTGAACGGCTCTCTTGAGGTCATTCTGCAGCATCTCTGCGGGGTTCAGACCTG
The DNA here is from genome assembly GCA_028564865.1 of Zenarchopterus dispar. Lineage (NCBI taxonomy): Eukaryota > Metazoa > Chordata > Actinopteri > Beloniformes > Zenarchopteridae > Zenarchopterus > Zenarchopterus dispar. The sequence goes on along the minus strand of JAOWBL010000011.1, from coordinate 8,209,029 downwards.
GACTCTGACTTGGATCGATCCAAAGTTACTTCCATGTTTAAGTTAATTGTCCGGCTGCATCAGACAATTTCTACGTCTAATCTTCGGCTGGATGTCAGACACCCCGAGATTGTCCTGTTTGACATTTTAGCAAATCTGAAATTCATTTTGACCTGGTGAACTACTGGCGTGCAAATTACTGGCTTCGATTAGACTTCTCATAAGTGATTTGTTCATGGATTCACTTGCTTTTTCCTCAGACCTGTAAAAATTTAAGAGGTGCGATCAGGAAAATAGTTTGCATCTCATCGGCTTTGGAAATCAGAATTAGCCTTAAAAACTGCAATTAGTGCATCTCCAGTAGTTGATATCTAGGTGAAAACATTTGGTTTTAAACACCACATTTCATTTCTACACTTGGCCCTGGACTGACCCAAAATAATTTTCACATCAGGATGCTTTTTAGAAGATCAATAAGGGCTGTGAGCATCCATTGGTTGCCGGTCTGCAGCAGCTGTATCTCCCTCTAAAACAAGCTGGTAGAGCTGACCTGGACCCCTCCATAAGGTGGGTTATTCAGAATAAGAAATCTGGAGAGTTCAGTCGCTCCGTACTTGTCAGCGGGGGTCTCTCATGCACGGACGAACCAGCTTACACAAAACAACACAAAACAGATGAGCAGCGATGATGAGACACACGAAGAGATTGTGCTCTCAGGTCAGAGCGTAATTACACCGCTATCGCTTCAGATAGCAAATAACTGTTTATGGCTGTATAAAGGTGTAAAACCTTGCATTCTGGACCTTTAAAAAAATGACAACAGTCACTGAAAAGACGAGACTCCACCACATCGCATCACACTTATCCACGGACATTATTGCAGTCGTAAAAAAAACGACCCCATTTTAGCTGAAATAGATGAGCATTTAAAAAGAAAACCTTGAAAATTTCTTTCTAGGTCTTAAAATAAAAACCTTCCCTCCCCGCTGGAGAGCGAAGACGTAAAAGAAAGTAACAGCATCACGAGGAAGCAGATAGAAGAGGATTTTAAGGCGCACGAGTGCGGCAGGAAGGGGAAGATGATGGTTAGATGAGGAGAGCAGGGGGGGAGGGGGGGAGGGGTAAGTGTTTGTAAGACGAGTGAGGAATTTACAGTTTGGGGGGGATGAGGGAGACACGAGAGGCATAAGTGGTGAGTAATGGAGTAATGCAGGGAGGAGGACAGAGGGGAGGTGGGAGGGCCCGCGCCGCTCTGAGCCAGATGCATTGACTCCCCGGCTGAGCTGATCAATAGGATGTGGTCAATCAACAGAGTGATCCATATTCTCTGCCCTCACGCTGGATAGCTGAGAGGAGAGCTGAGTGTGTGTGCGTGCCTATTTATATATGCTTACGTACACTGATACACCATATGGTTATATAAGTGTACGTCAATTAAAATCCTCCTAAAGAAACCTTTCCTTAAGGTTCACACACTTCTGGGTATAAAATCATGGACACTTTTGCATCACATCAACAAAGCTCAAAATAAGGTCTTTACAGCATTACAATATGAAACTAAGCTTCCCGGGACGTCAGATTGGAGATTAATTCAACACAATGAACATTTTGTTGCTTCTTTTTTTTTTTTTTTAACATTACATCATGGTCATATGTTAATCCAACTGAGAGCAGGAACTGTAATAAATACTCTGACATTCAGGAGTCTCACAAAAATGCCATCTGACAGAATAATGCTGCAACACACGCAATGATTTAACAGCACGGTTCAAAGTTTTAAATGTCTTTTTTAGCATTTTGCTGAGTAACGGTTAAACAAATAGTGACAAGAAAGACTGTCCCTAATACAAAATAACTGTTGCGTGTTTATAAAAAGATAAATCCAGACTATCCAAGTGTTTAAGGCTCCCATCAAAACTGCTCACCTTTATCAGTCGTCCTCTTTGGCATTAAAGAGAGTCGACAATAAACACGCTTACACGGTGAAACAAGATCCCATGTTAAGACCGAAACCCTGAATTTGCAGAGCAACAACAAATAGCGCTTGATTCACTCAGATATAGACCCTCATGTGATCATCCGAGCTCCTCTGGAAGACGCTCATCAACATCTGTGCTTCTGTCTGGTGGATACAAGGGCTCCTTTAAATACGTCCAGGAAAAGAGATGACAAAGAATTAAGGACCAAAAGGCCAGAGCTGGGATGCCCAAAACAGTTTTAAAGCTCCGTGTCTCACATGGACATCTAAAGAGTGGAAACAGCTCAAACATCCTCATTTCTAATTTACCACATGCTGACACTTGGTGATCTACAGCAGCATGTTTCTGTCAAATGTCAAAGAGGAGGACAAGTGGAGGACTACTGAAATGTGACTCCCATGACTGGAATTGAATTACTTATTTTAGTTACACTTTCAGTTTACTTTTTTTTAACCTGTCCTGCTACAGGATTGACCGCATGTTCTTACACTTTTCCCCGCAGCAAGAAGCTTCTCCTCCATTTACCTGGTTACAGCAGCGACACATCTTAAAACGTTTCTACATTTTTAAAGTGTCCGTTTTTAAGTCAACGATGGACTCTTACTGAAACCCAGATGATTATTCTGAGTGTTTAACAAATAATCCTCAATCTTTGCGATGCAGACCAACCCTCATCGGTTCGTTTGGGGAGGTGTGAATGCGCAACCGAAGTCTGGTGCAGTTTAAAAAAAACAAAAACTGGTCCAACTAATACTGAAGGTCTCGGTCTGATTCAAGCGAACCAAATAAAAGAAGAGAAAATAAAATAAAAATAAAATAAAACAAAAAATAAAACAAAATAAAAGTTTACCCAAGGCATCATGGGTAAACGCAACCTAAACAAACGTGTGTGCAGTGTGATGGACAGGTGTGCAGTCAGGACGATGTAAACGCTCAGATGAAAATATACCACAACTGCTGGTAAGCACAACAATAATGACGTTTGCACAGTCATTCGCGGGAAAGCTGCGCTACATCAACCTACAGGTGACCCAAGTTTCTTCTTCGTTGCTTGTCTTGTCTCCTCTTTCAGTAAATCTTGATGCAGCGCCACCACAGACGAGGAGGGGAACACGTTATTCAAAAGGTTCGGTTCACTTCATTAAGTGTGAAACCAAACTCGGACCAGCTGTATGTGGCAACCTCAACTGAACCGAGTCTACTGGGCCATCAGGAATGAAAGCGACGTAACTCTCCGATGGCTTCGCGTAAGTAAGACGACGACTTCAGAGTCCAAAGCCAAAGTACTTGTTTTTGTTACGAATGACACAGCTTGCAACAGTTTTCAGCCGACGCTTGTCTACGTTTTAAAGACGAGGATGACATATCAAAATCAAAAGTAGCTCTATCAGAAAAACCAGATGTCGTCCAAGTATCCAGTCTGACAACTGGATTCCCTCCCCATTGGGAGGGAAAATGAAAGAGAAAATGAAAGAAGGTGATGATAATAGTAGTGACTGTATCTGAATCAACAAAAGCAAATAATAATACTAAAAAGGTAAAAATTGAAACTGCTGAGGATGAGTATGAACCAGGACATGCGCTGTACTCAGCTGGGTTGTTCTCAGCTTTGATGCTTACATAAAATATACTGTCTCAAACCCTTAATGCCATGACATTCAAGGATTCACTCCTTCAGAGGAAATCATATGTGCTCTAACGATTCAACTAGAGGTCCACTCCACCCCACCATGAACACACTACATCACATCCACTATGCAAAGTGTGTAGGCCTAACTGTTGGTGTTTGTTTTTTATTTTTCTTTTGTGGTTACATGTCATCATACACCACGCTCGCCATCAACTTGCACATGCAAAAGCAAACTGCTTTCACGGCTCTTTAGGTCGAACACATACCCAGTCTTCGTAGTGCCTGGTTCCGTTCTGCAGCAGGTCTTCCAGCTGGATGGTGCAGTTGGCCACAAAGTCATCATACCCAATGGGAGCATCGTGGAAAACCGAGAGCTCCAGGCTCCTTCCTTCTCGCACCTCGGTGCAGAACTCCTGGTGCCAGGCCGGACTGTTGGTCTTGGTTCTGGTGGCGGTCTGACCTAGTCGGGTCTGGTCCAGGTTGAGGGCCAGGTAGGGGTCCAGCAGGAAGGAGCCACTCTTCCCCACAGCATGGCGCAGGGCCCACGGGGTGGGCTTCAGGTCCACAGCCTCACACACTCGCACCTTCAACAGGCCACTGAACACAGGCATGGCTGCAAACCGTGTGTGTGTGTGTGTGTGTGTGTGTAAAGGGTGAGGGTGTGTGTCTGGGGTAGTCTGCTTGTTCCTGCTCCTGTACACAGTGTTTCCTTGCAATGAGCGGGGTCACTGCTCAGTCCTGCTACATCCCATAATGCCGTCGGCTCCTCAGACTCTCAGTTTAATACAGCCATTTTACACACACATCACACACAAACACACACACACACACTTCCAGACGCTAATGGATCTGTAACAGGCTGAAAACCGCAGTTATATCGCAGGCTCACACCCCTCAACACTCTCCCACCCGACTGGCTGCCTTGTTTGTTTATGGTCGCTGTCTTGCGACACGCAAAAAGGGAAAAAAAAAAAAGCAAAAGAAAAATCCCGCTTCAAAAGAGGGGACGGGCCTGGATAAAAACAGCAGAGACCGGGGGTGGGGGGGAGCAGCTGAAGCGGTTCATGTGAAAGTCCCGGGGGCTTCACCGTGGTCCTGCCTCTCCCGGGTCACGGCGGGAGAGAGCGCGAGCAGCCGCGCCTAGCCATCCGGGATCGGTGCTTCGTCTCCGGCCAGCGGCTCGCTCCTCTCCGGGATAATCTCTCCGCGACCTCGATAATTACGCTCGGAGAACCGAACACCTTCTGTTTCTATGGACCTCCCCGTGCGGTGGTTTTAGGGTTCACGAGCCCCCTGACTACATCACACAGTCCCGTTGGGTTTTTGTTTTTTTTTTCTCCCTTCCTTTGGCTCCTTGCGCGCGCCCCTCGTTTCCCGTCCCCTCGCTCCTGAATCCGTCAGTGAGCGCGAGCTGCAGGAAATGCGCAAAACGCGTCATTGGTGCCGGATGAGAGAGAGAGAGAGAGAGAAAGAGAGAGAGACTTGTGTCCATGTGATGTGTGTGTTGTGACTGTGTGTTGACATGGAAGAGGTATTTTTCAAGAGACGTGGAGAGGACGGAATTCACCCTCAGGCGTGGAGTCTGCCCGCGTGGGTCTGCGTGAGCGCGAGAGTCACGGCCAGTCAATCAGTCAGTCCTCCTTATGCGTGGTCACAGACACGCAGAGAGACCAGAAAAAAAGAAAAAAAAAGTCAGGGAGCTGAGAACATGCCTAACTATTGGTAACATCTATTTTAAACCCACGCTTTATTCCTAAAATAAAACTTAGAACACCAATCTTTGACCAAAGTGACAGATTCTATGAAAAATATTTGCAGCAACATGTCTCTAAAAAATTGGAGCAGGATGATGTAACCCAAATGCAGGAACCTCTTCTTCTTGTAAAGGCATATTCCAGATATAAATCAGCCTTTGGTTTATTCTTGTTACAGAAATGAGTGTAAACTTTGTGAATCACATCTGAGTAAGTTTGTTTGAAGTTAAATGTGTTTAAGCTTCACCCAGAGGGCAAGTAGTGATGTCAGGATAAATAACAAGACTCAAAGATCTCATTCTACTGAAGATATGCAGCGTGACAGGATCCCTTCAGATGAGCCCAGGTGATTTTAACTGTGAGTGTACAAAAAGATGATTAAACAGAGGAATGTTTGGACAGGATTGTTCTTCTATCCACGCCGCCTCCTCCAAACCAGTTCAACAGCAGAACTTCCCTGGAATTGTCATGCTAATCCAGTTATCGTGCAGCGACGGCCTCGAACTTCCCTCACCATTTTGCATCTATTTACAGCAGCAGTAACTGTTTATAGGGGAGTCAATAAAATACTTAAAATTTTGAAACTTTAACTCTAGAGGGTTATTGGAGAACATTAAAGGCTCTTTTTTACTTTGTAGCTTTTTTTAAAAAATCATGGTAAATAGAGCTGCATAAGCTACCAAATATGGTTAATTGGCCTATAAAGGGTTAAGATGATCTATTTTTTCTTTAAATCAGTTATCATTTATATCTTTTAAATAATTTTACCTGATGTGGTACCCAAAAAAAATGCCTTTCAAACATTTTAACCACACAATGACAACAATCTAACTTCAGGCTTGAAGCCAACCTGGAAGTAAGAAAACGTGCAGTTCATTGATTGGCCACTGGGGGATGGTCCAAAACCAAGTTGATCTTAATAAACCCTCATATTAAAATGTCCAAGTCTGCAAGCAGAAATCATTTATTTATGAACCGATTTTTTTTTTTAAATTAAAAAATAAATAAATAAAATGACTTTAGTGTTGATAGCTTATCTTGGCAACCCTGAACAGGAATAGGTAGGGATGGATGGATGGATGGATGGATGGATGGATGGATGGATGGATGGATGGATGGATGGATGGATGGATGGATGGA
>JAOWBL010000011.1:8171375-8200816 GCA_028564865.1 Zenarchopterus dispar | reverse complement strand
TATATATATATATATATATATATATATATATATATATATATATATATATATATATATATATATATATATATAATCTGAATCTAATTCTATTTGAAACTGAAAGAAAAATAATCTAGTATATATAAATGGACACCATAGGGACAAAAATTGCACAATTCTATTTAAAAAAAGAGAAAAAGACATAAAAAATAACACTTTAAAAACTGTCCCTGTTTGGCAGGAATTTTCACCCGCTTATGCACGCTTTAGCCTTCACCCTAGGATTTGACCCTCAAACTGACCCTGATGCAAATTGTGGCCTAAAAGAAGGAGACGAGAGATCGAGCAGGTCATACTCCCTGAAAGAAAACAAAACTCTACAAGCTGAATGGCTGCGCGCTTTTACGCATGAATGGCGCTTTTACGCGGCACATTCAGCTGCCTGTGGTGAACTAGTTCATGTCAGAGTCTGCTTGAGAGCAGTATGTGTAAAGTAGAGAATACAGCGTCGGTGGGCAGCATCAAAATGACAAAATACGCTGCAGGTGTTTATTTTTTTCCTGAGCAACACGTGGTACTCTCAGTTTCGAGCTGAAACTCAGCAGTCAAGACTGACCTGTTTTTGGCTGCAGCTGCACGGTCTCTCTGTCTCCGGTTTTTAAACCAGTTCCCAACTTGAGTCGGTGTGAGTCCGGTGGCGTTTGCCAGTTCTCTCTTCTTGCCGGGGTTCGGGTACGGGTCCTGAAGGTACCACTCTCTCAGCAGTCCCCGAGTGCGCTCCTTAAAGCAGTGCGTCTTCTGTTCTCCGTCCCATATGGTCCTCGGTAAAGGGAACTTCTTCCGGACCCGGTACTTGTCCACGGGTCCCAGCGGCCTCCCTCTGAGCTTCTCTGCCTCCCTGTAATGAGCTTCGAGCCACATGGCCTGCAGTTTGGCGTGCGACGCGCGCGTAAAGCGGTGCGTCTCCAGGATGCGGTACAGCTCGCGGAAACTTCCAGTGTGGTAAGCCACCACGGCGCGAGCCCGCTGCACGGACTCGTGCTCAGAGATGGAGTCTCGGCCGTCCGCGGTCACCGGGAGCGACCAGAGGAAGCGGGCCAGCCGCTCAATGTCCCCGGTCTCCTCCAAAGTCTCGCACACGCTTGCGATCTGCGTGGCGGAAAAGCACAGTCCCGGGAGAGCCAGAGGGGGACACGCGGCGGGAGGGTGCTCCGGCGACCGTGACCGAGGCAGGACGGCGGGGACATCCGCAAAGTGCGGCAGGAGAAGGCGGGAGGCCGAGAAGAAGTCGAGCGGAGACCTGAAAACCATTTCTGAGCGAAGCCAGAGACAGACTGACGGAATCAGCTGAAGTCTGACAGTTTAGTTCACCTGGGAGTCAGCGAGGGACCCGGAGTTGACTCCTCATTGGACACCCTGGGCTGATGCGTGGGTTGTCGTGACAGCGCTGTCAATCAAAGAGGATTGATCTCACTCCAGCACAAGAGGGACGCAATGAAATCTGCTCTGAACTGCCTCCTTCGTGTTCGTTTCTTACTTGTCTTTTTTTACATCTAAAAGTGTGAGGGAAACTGATGTCAACAATGCAACACCTTTGTATCATTAGTTGTTACAAAGGCAAAAGATTTATTTCCACAAAGTCTCTGCAGGAGGCCTCTAGATAACTTTCTTCTTGACTCTTGAAAATGGAAAATGGAGTCAAATAAATCCCTACAGCTATGCCTGATTTCCCAAGCTGCTGGATTTCCAATTAGTTCTTTAGTTCTTTATTTCAGAAATGTGACCATATGTCATAATGCAATCCTTGACTTATAATGACCGAAATACTACAGGGTTCATTGAATAGAAGAAAGTGAAACGATAAAGACTGTATTTGAGGAGGGACACAGTCTTAAACAAAGTGAACTGAGGTGAACTCACAGTGTGGTCTGCTATCAGCTAAATCTCCTAACCTTTGTGGTCCTGCTGGTAAGCTGCTTGAATCATTAAAAGCAGTAACGCTCCCCTTACCGGTGTGATCAGGAATCTCATCCAGACCTGAAAGCGTATGTTTCTCTAAGTGGTCTCCCATCACTCTAATCACTTTCTAAACACTTTTCTATTCTCTAAATTCTCTAATATCCACATATTCAGAGATTTGGGATTAGCATCAGGGCTATGCAGCCTGCTAACATTAGTGTAATGGAGCAGTATTTTCAATCAACATTAACATTTGGCTGCCCTGGACCATATGTTTTGGAGTGTGGCACACTTTACACTGCTCTGTGTGTGTGTGTGGGTGTGGGTGTGGGTGGGTGTGTGTCACACAAATCTATTTGTGCAGCCACACTGTGAGGACACATCTCTGTTTTAGGCACAAAAAGTGACATTTCTTGATTTTAGTCACTAAACACCCAGATCAAAACTGCAGAAGGATAGCTTTGGTTTAAAGTGAAGCAAGAATTGATGATAAATAAATAAGTCTCTAAACTAATAAAATATAACATAATCCATTGAGGTAATGGGAAAAAAAAACTAAAAGCATGAATGAAGTAGATTCATCAAACATAAGCACAGAAACCAAGGCAGCAAATCAAAGCAAAATAAAATTTAAAAAAAAAAAAACAGCATTGTTTCCAAGTTGTTGCACACACACACACACACACACAGTGCCAAATGCCCCAGTGCCGATATGTTGGGCGTTAAAAAGGGGGTCACCCTAGTTTAAAGGGTTAATGCCAATTACTCCAAGAGACAGATGTCCCTGCATGCTGGTATGAGGAGCTTGTGTGCCACTTTTCAACGACGAATCAAATCAAAAGGAGCTTTGTACTAATAAAGTAGTCCTTCAAATTAAAGTGGACATCAGATGGCCACACCCAGCCCATGTCGTCTTATTTAGGGGACTTTTACATTTGCCTTACAGAGCTCATACCTCCAAACACAGTGCAGTTACGTGAGAATTATGAAGAAAAATATCACAAATAACCTTTTTTTTTTTTCAAGGAATATTCTGAAGTTAAAACAACCCTTGGTCTGTTATTAGATGGGAAAGACAGAAAACTTTTGCTGGGGACAAAAAGGATGTGAATGAAAGCAGAAATGAATTAAAACAGAATATGTAAAAAAAAAATTTTAAAAAAGAGTGTGGGGGTAGGATTAATTCATTATAAGTTATCATTATTAGAGTTGGCAACTAACCTAAATAAAAATAGATTTATATATTAACTATTTAATGCCTGACATATCAAACACATTTTTTAAAAAAATGTTTTTTGTATTTTAAGTGTTAATTAGACATTGAAATCAGAAACACTTCCAAATTTGTATTTAATGATTTTTTTAAATAATTATTTTTCTCACCATCATGAACAGATTAAGTAAGTTTATGTAATCTTTTTATGTAGTGGTTTCATTTTTTTTTTTTTTGATTCGTTTAACTCCTCCGCTCAACTCTCCCCTTTGTTTTTTTTTTGTTTTTGTTTTTGTTTTTTTTTTTCTGTTTATGGGGGTGGCCCAAAGGTCTCACTAACTGATGTATCAAATATGTTACATCTGGCATTATAGGGTTAAGTTTGGCCTCTGACAAGAGTCTGGTTCGGGTTCCTACATACTAATTTTAACTTTCTAAATGTACATAAAGTTTATAAAAAGAATTGTCTGTTCCTGTCTATAGACACAAATGGAGGAGAATTTAATACTACTTCACACATTTCTTCTTATGGAAACACAGGAATGTTTCTTTATACAATATGTTGATGTTTTAAGTTATTTCTGATTGGTCAAACTTCTGCCAGTTTTCTGGGTGTTGGGGTGTACCATGAATGCGTTCAATCCCCGTTGACACTCAGATCTCTAAAAGATGCTACAAAAAACTTTAACACACTACTTATGTTTTTAATAAACAAGCAAGTCCAGAGCTCCAGCCATACATGTTTTACTCAGGTCATATCCGGAGCATGAAAGTCCTCAACCAGAGGAAAAACCACACACTTTGTTTGGGAAGGCATTATTTATGGTGTCCTCATTTCTTACACACCATTGTTGGATGAGTTGATGAGTTGTTTTTTTTAGGACAATAAAGCCACGCTTGAAGAGCTCCAACAGCAGAAACTGTTTAGTCTGAAAACGAGACTGTGTGTGAAGACTATCCACAGGTTAAAAACATCGAGTTCACTTTCCTTTCGGATTGAACTTCTTTAAGATGAAAATGTTTTGGGGTTTGTACTCGCGTCCATGGATGGATTGAAATCTCTTCCAACCTGAACTTTATTCATTTTTGCAAGAACTTACATGAAGCAGATCTTTGTTTTATTTGCCTAAATCATCTGGGAAATAAGGAGGTAGAAAAGAGCAATCAAAGGAGATGTTTACCTGTTTTTGACTTACCTGCTCAAAACTACATCTCTGTACATCTTTTCAACTACAAGGCGTATCTCAATAAATTTCATATACACACAAACATAAAATAAAAGCACAGTTCTAATTGAGGTATATATAATGAAGATGGTGAATAACGTAAAAAAAAAAACTACATTCATCTGACAAAATAGTCAGATGGTATATCTCTTTGGATTCATGCGCTGTAAACATAAACACTAAAAATCTAGAGCATCTCGCCATAAATGTACCAAGATTTTATATTAATTCATAGCTGTGGTTATTCAAGTATCAAACTATTTGACATATATGTTACTAAATGTATCAATTCTTTTCAGATATAACTGTTAGATTTGTTTTTTTTTTTATCTTTTTCTTTGCTCCCATGATTTGGGAGTTTTTCTGTCAAAAACAAGAACCCCCGAAATCCACTTGTGAACAGGTCAAGTAGCTCGCCGGTCACTTTCAGACCCAGACTCCCCGCTCACCCGACAGCTACAGCGGACATCACAGAGCATTTTTAAAAGACAGATGGCACCTTTGGCACTTTGAGTTTCAGATGCAGGTTTGCTTAAAGCTAAATGTTTTATGAACTTTGTTCCTGATATTACACTGATAAACAAGCTGCACATTTAGGTATATGTGGAGCTTTTTCATCCTGTTTTAATTGGTATTTTATTTGGTTCCATTGGCTTTATTTCACAGTGTTCCTCTAACTTCTATAGGAGTCACTCTTGTTAGCACTGGAGCACTTTATTGTTTTTCTTGATTTTAATAATGTATGTTTGTTTTTGTTTTTGTTTTAGCTGTACAGCTGTCTGTGACTCTCAACACTGCAAAGCAGATCAGCCACTCGCTCCACCTTTTCAGCTTACCCCGTCCAAGCGGTGGGGTCACCACAGCAGATCACCACAGGCTGCACATCAATTTGGCACAGTTTTTATGCCGGACGCCCTTCCTGATCCAACCCCACAAATGGGGAGAAGGGGCTTGAACACAGGACCCACAGGGGCAAAATCTATGCTCCACGAGCTGAGCTACACAGGCAAAGCAAATCTGCCTGTGGGCAGATAAATAAAATAATCTTGGTCACTTGTATCAGTATGTGCACTATACGCTACCATATGAAGCATGTGCTTAGCTGTGAGCGTTTGAGGAAGGCCATAGCTCAGGAACGTCTTGACTGGTCTGAATGATTGACACCTCTGTCGGGTCTTGTCAGCCAACAGAATCAACAGACGGGTCACGAATCCACTTCAGGTATCGGCCAATCTGAAAGATAGAAAGAGTGAACGCTGGCTCAAGACCGATCTATTTTTTCATACTTCTAACTTTACCAGAAATGATGCTTGAGAGCCAAAGTAAATTTGATTTGAAACAGACACTTGTGGTCACATGAATCACTGGAATACGATTTTTGGTGCAAGACTGAGTTCAGAGTTAGGTCTCATCTTTGTTATGATGTGTTCAATTGGCCACTTGGTATAAGAATTGTGTTTTGCTTGGTCTGGAGTGGTCTTTGTAAGATTAAAATTGAACTTATTTATTTTCATGCTTTGTAAAATTAAAAATGGTCCGGATGACCTTTGTGTCATCTGTCCCAGTACCAGGTACGCTACGTTGCCTTTTCCCCTAAAATACCAGTTTTAACCTTTGAATTGAGGCTACTCGTGATCTTTTGCTTTTCACATCAAGAACATTTAATATAAAATTTGCCAACAGTGGAAAATATTACTGTTTTATAGATTACACCCTCATCCTTGGGCATGCATGGACATCATTTCTAACTGAAAGTTGTTTGTTTGTTGTTTGCTGATGAATTGTCCAGCCGCTGAAGCTCGCTCAGAGTCAGTTTACTTTGTTTTCCTTGTTGTAACAAGTGGGCAATCACGTCGCGTCACTCAGTCTGCCCTCCTGAAGACGTCCTCGGACGAATGCAGCATGTTTCTCTGTTTGTACAAAGAGCAAACACACGCAGCGGCCATGCTTGGAGCTCCTCAAACTTGACAAAGGATTTTTCTAATCAGTGGAGGAAAGACATGCCAAACATACTTGAGGAGGGACGCTGGAGGTGTGCATGCTGCACGGAGGAGGGGGTGTTGTGACGGTTACAACTAAGTTAATTCAGTCCCATCTCCTTTTAGCAACAGAACAATAATCGGGGTGGAGGAGGGAAAGTGGAGCTGGCTAAAAGCGGCTGGATGACACTTCCAGGACGGCTGGAGGAGCACAACGAGGAGGCGAAGTGAATCGCCGCTGCATCTCCTTACTCCTCGTAAACAAAAGCCTTACTCCTAATTAACCTCGCCGCTGACCTCCACAACTTAACACTAACCTCTTAAGCCTTGAAACTTTAACCCCCTTACCGGTCTCTTGGAAAAGGCCATGCATCCCTCTAACTCCCTCCCCAAAGCCTCCTCTTCGTTAAGCCACTAATCACTTCCTGAGTCTTTGTTGTGCTTTTGTGCTCTTGCAGGGCTCCGCGAGAATCTGGCGGACAATGGTACCCAAACAAAAGAGGGGACGAGGAGTAAAATGTGGCCGACTGAGAGGGATGAATGCAAGGATGTGAAGAGAGCTGGAAGATGATGCTTTTTGTGCTAACCTGAAGTTCTCGGGACGTATGCTGACCAAGCATCCCGCCGGGGCCCCGTTTTGTTTCACAACTACATCGTGTTTTGCAAACAACAGCAATCATTAATTAATTGAGAAGATAAGCGAGAGCGTTGGACCGCAGAAGAAAGGAAGCTGACGCCGCATTGCAGACTGATGGACGTGCAACCGTGCATCTGCCTGTGTGGTCACCATGTGACCGCATCGTGACCTTTGTCCAAGGAAGCCGAGGATGGCAGGTACTCAAGTAACTGTACCTGAGTGACTAATCCCAGCACATGATTGGTTTGTAACTCAATACTTCATTTTAAGCTAATCCTGGTGATTTACCGGGACGGCGCTAGTGAAGCAGAGCGAGCGCCGAAACAGCGGGAGAGGTCACAAACACCTAAGCAGGTTTGTGACATGCAAACACGCGCAGATGCTCACAAATATGCCCCCAGATGGGTGACACAAAAATGAAACACAAGCACCTTACAGGGAAATGAGCAAACAAAGTAATCATTTAATTTGACTAATAATTCCTCAGATGTGCTGCTTTGAGACCACAGAGTTGAACAGCTGGGCCAGATGTAAAGGTTATAATAACGTAATTATCCCGTGTTTTGTTAGTGTCATCTCACCACTCAGGGCGCTTTTAATTAATAGCTCGGGTGAGATAAACACAGCAGCGGCCAGACAAATAAACACCAGCGGCCAAAAATACAAACAGCTGGAGTCTGAGCAAACAACTGGCCGTCAGGTTTACCGTGGCTGAGACGAACGGCCGTGCAGGCTGAGTAACTGCATACACGGTTCATGCATTAAGAGCCTCCAGCCGACTTCACCGATGACCAGATTAAAGTGAAAATGAAAATCTTTGTTTTCCTTCATTTGGATATTTTGCTGTCAAATAGCGAGACGCCGATTCTGAGCTGAAATAACGATGCACATTTTTAAATTTGAGATGCATCCTGGCTCATATCTGCAACAAAACTTAAATAAAAAGACAGCCAGTACATCCAACACCCTGTTAAAAAAAAACCTATGGAGCAGTTCACATACTGAGATATTGAATACTATACAAAAATTTACACCAGTTTAGCAAATGGATCATAGAGGCCTGACCACTGAGATGAAAAAAATGATTGGCATGTGGCCGTGGAGGGTTGAAGTGATGCAAGAAACCAAACTTTGCAGAAGTAGAAAAATCACTGGCCGAAGACACTGTTGTCTGGTTGGATTTGGGTCAGATTTGCTAAACTTTACTAAACTGGGGAAATCAGTGCAAGTCACCAAGAGTGAAGACTAAAGTTTCTGGTTCTGTGGTCCATAGATGATGATAGCTCATAGATCATGATCCATAGACTTTATAAGGAGAACTCGACAACCCAAATAATCCAGTGAATTTTCACAATAAAACACCACAAGCAGACTCTGACTCGTGAATCAACGTTACATTAACCTGTGGAGGCTGTGGAAAAAGCAGTCACGGGGTTTCAGAAAAGATTTGAACCAGTTCAGACACCAAAAAGTGAATTTTATTTGACACCACTCATGCTTTGTGTATGTATAATTCTTGAGAGAACAATATGGTGAGATAAATGTCTTTAAATGAGCAGAACTCTGCACGACTTTCACTGGATCTTGAAACTTTTGTGTAAGCTCATAATCTCATGATTCAGCTGAGGGGGCAGAACTTGAAACTGTTCCCAGTGAGACCTGAAAACGGAGCAAAACGGCTGCAAAACCAGACTCGAGCTTTAGATATTCAATGCTATATAAAGACTCGCGGCAATTTAGTGAAGAATCGGAGGCCACAAGTTCGACCGACGAACACAACCAGCTCATTCAAGTGACCAAAGAGTCGGCAAGATGGATCAGTATTAGATAAAACTTTACTGATCCCACAAAGGGGAAATTCATTGGCAACAGCAGCTTGAAAACAACATAAAAATGCAAAGAATCAAATCAAAATACTATTTACAAAAATGTACTATATGCCAAAAAAGATAAAATAATAATATGGTCTTTATACATAATAACAAGTGTGTAGGGTTTGTGACGTTATTGCACGTCTGAAAAGTGACATCAGCAAAGGAGCAAAGAATTGCAAATACTTCTAAGCAATCTGGAGGCAGGGGCCATTTCATGTTAAATCAACTAGGCCTGAACCTGTTTATATCCTCAGTTACAATATCTGAGATTCACTCTTTGTCTCACATGAAAAAAGACTTTATATCAGGACTTCGATCAACAATCTCCCGCTCTCGCACGAGTCTCACCAGACCTAAGTTTAAGTTTAATTACATTCAGGTTTTTTTGTTAAATAGTTCAAGATCAGACAGGTGCTTACACACTATGTCATCTGCATTTTCAGGGATCTTACAGGTCCTTGAAATCCTTGAAAATGCTTGAATTTTAATGATGTTCTTTCAAGGTTTGAAGAATATTTCGGTTTTGTACAAAGTGGTTCAAAACGGTTGAAATGAAAAAACTGAACAGTTTGCTTTAAAAATTTAAATTTAGGATGACATCTTTTTTCCGCCTGTAACCACCTGACCAAAAACAGAAAGGTCAAAAATGACAAGTCCAACATGACTAACGACCGTTCGCTGAAGCGATAAATACAAAACACGAACGAGAAAATGTGGATGTTGACATAAAAGTTACACGTGTCAGGTAACCCAAGTCAAATAAAAACAAATTTAAAGCGAAGAACATAGCTATATGTATTCAGCTATTTGGGCATGTTTTAGTAATTCATAGGTTCTGATCATGTTTTCCTCTGCCATCACAAATATATTTGCATGAATGTTGAATTTCTCCCTTCACATACAGTGTTGTGCAGACGTGTGAGGTGTAAACTTTAACACAGGGGCTCATCACTTCCACTCAGCCGTGAACTGCAAACCACAAAGCATGGCCAATTAAATCTCTGTGTATGCCTCATTCAAATCATTTTCTCTCCAAATCTGGATTTCTGGTTTCACTACAAAACGCAGAAATCACTGTTAACTGACCACCGTGGGTCACTGTGAGTACTGGGTAAACCTAAGTCGCTGGCATGCATGGACTTATTTTGGTTTTGGAAAGAAAAATTCACTGGCATAGAAGCCCACACGCAAGGTCTTCTACAACATGCTGGACAGCTCAATTTTCCTCAGTTACCATAGTAACATAATCCACATTGTGTTAGCGCAAAACAGCAACAACAACACAGCAACATATGGTGCAAAGACACCTATAAGGGGGCCGCCAAATAACTTAATAAAATAGTTGCATTCCCAGCGCTGACATCGAAATAAATAAAAGATAAGGAAAGAGACTGGTGACTGGGCGGAGTGATACATTTTGGAGGCAGAAAGTAAAAGGGATGAGGGTGCAGGAATTAAAAAAGGCTAAGAGAGGATAAAGCAAAATGAAGTTGGGATCAGAATGAGTGAAAAGAGGAGGAAAGCAACGGCGGGAGGGTGGATGGAGGGAGAAAAAGAGAGGGAGGAGGCGGGCGCCTGTCGTGTCTGGTGTGGTTGGGGGTAATCTGGACTAATCTGCTGGATGTTAACCTATCTGAGCAGCAAGAGCCAGATTATCCCTCTAACAATGGCCAGCCGCTCATCTGCTAAATTACTCCACTCAAAATCATATGCTCAGACACACAAGCACGGACGCATCATTCCGGCTCAGACGCACGTCGACACAGGATTTTGGAGGGCCGGCGGTATAATATTTTACCCAGAGTGCTCTTCTTGGAGCTCTCATTTGCTGAATTAAATTGAAATTCAAAGGAGAGGTGTTCAGTTTGAAACACGATGCCTTAGCAAAAATCACTTAGTCACCATCCTTCCCGCCTGAGGTTGTGGAGAGCGTGCGACGAGCCAGAGAAATCCCCTTATCAACACAAGAGCAAATTTGAGAAAAAGACCTTAAATTGGTTCTGGGTGTCATGTCTGACAAATCTGTTCAATAACTGCTGAGGCATTTGACCAAAAAAAAAAAAAAAATATATGGACTTCCTTGTGGCACAAGAGCAAAAATGATAACACCAGTTAAGTTAATTCAATTCATCTTGTGGACACTATGATGTTTCCATAAAAAGCGAATAAAACAGAACATAATAATTTGCAAGGTACGTAAACCCTATACTTGACTTAAAATGCTTTGAAAAAAATATTTGTTAATTATAAATGTATGCCAGCAGCATATTTCAAAAGAGTTTGCCCCAGAGAAAGCAGCAACTTTGCTGAATCTTATTAATCGTGTCTTATCTTTGCACCGAAGAGTTTAATCTGGGGCTTGTGGATACAAAACAGTGACTCCGTGCTGTTGAACCGACACAGTTCATTTCATGACAACATTGTGACTATTTTAGCTTCTCTAGAGGGACAGAGGATCAAGACCTTTCGGTACTGATGTCTGGCCTTGCCCTGCATGTACAGAGATTTCTCCAAATTCTCTGAATTTATCCATCCGTCTTCTTCATCCTCTACAGGTCTGGGAGGCGAGCTTCAGCCTATCCCAGCTGTCATCAGGGAAGAGGTGGGGCTTCCCTGGACACAAACCAGACGAACAATCACGCAGACTCACACCTACCAGTCAATTTATAATCATCGATCAACCTAACAACATATTACTAATCCCAGCATATATCATACATATCCTTCTGTGACCTCTGAACCAACCCCAGAATCAAAAGTTATTAAAAAACAGTAGATTTATACAATTTTAAAAATTATTTTAAAAAAGTTCAATAAATATAAAAATACCTAATGTATTCATAGAGATAAAAATACATATATATTTAGAAACTATTAGAGACAGAATTGGGGGGGTTTGTTACAATGCATTGTACACACCGTATATCAAAAATTTATATATATATATATATATATATATATATATAATTTTCTATTCATTATTTCATATATAAAGTGTCAAGGGGTTAAACTAAGGGAGGGAAATTGAGTTCCTGCCAAAAACCCACAAAGGCACAAGGAGAACATGCAAACTCCACATAGAGAGGGCCCCTACTGACTCATAGTGACTGAAATGACAAAATTCTGTCTGGGAATGGCCAGGAGGGATTATTTGAAGACAAGTACACAAGAACAGCTAAGGTCAGATGTCTCAGAGACAAAGTAAGAGGCTAAATGGAGACGGTTTAGACACATAAAGAGGAGGGATGGTGAATACAGTTGGAGACGGGTGTTGCAGATGGAGGTGTCAGAGAGGAGAAAAAGGGGAGGCTTCTGGGTATGGTAAGAGACAATACAGAGGAAGAAGATAGAGACAGATGCAAACAGAGGATCTGATCCGAAGGAAGAAGCCTAAAGACGAGTTATTTAGTTTAAAGATTTGATATGTTGTCTTTGTGCCATTTTCACCTGCATGAAAGATTCAGAAAATGCTTTCAGTACTTTCCACGCATTTTACACATAATACTGGATCATTTATTTTCTTTTAAATATCAAACTTAGTCATTTTTAATTATACAATGCTTATGCTAAAATGCCAATAAAACAGGCCTGAAATTAGATTTATGGTGACAGTAATCAGAACAAAGACATGCAAAGATGTCCTGCATTTAATTTACTGTACATGTGATCTTCTGAACATAAAAAGGGACCCTGATTTTTCTAAAGTGGAAAGAAGATTACTTTATGTAAACTGAGAAGGAGAGAAAAAGAGAGGAACAATTAAGAAAAACACAAAGATCACTGATACAACTTGAAACTGACAAAAATTATTTGAAATAATTTACCTAACACTGACCAGTGATAAAAACAAATATTGCTTTTAAATTGTGGTTCAACAGAATCATAAAAAAAAAGAAAAAACTAATGAAACTGGCTTTGACAAATGAATTTCTAGAAAAGATTAAAAATCATTTGTCAAAAGTGGAATTTGTCAGAAAATTCATACTGACAAGTCACAAAGCTTCTGGGATCGATTAAAAAAGAGCAGATTTTTGTCAAGTCACATAAGCTTTAAGTTAACAGAAGCAAAAAGGGAAAAAAAGAGTGCATCCATCCTTTTCTGTTTATCCGTGGTCAGGTTGAGGGGCAGTAGCCTAAGCAGCGAATCCCAGACTTCCCTCTTCGCCCAGCTCATCCAGGGGGATCCCAAGGCCGGGAGACACAGTCCCTCCAGCATGTCCCGGGTTTTCCACAGTCTCCTCCCAGTGGGTCATGCCCAGAAAACCTCACCAGGGGGGCGTCCAAGAGCTCCCTCATCCGGCTCCTCTCGATGCGGAGGAGCAGCGGCTCTACAGTCTTTGTTACATCTGACACAAGTTTCTTAAATCTGGAGGGTAAAATGAAATCTCAAGATGTTCGAAGCTTTCTGGACCACAATGCAGAAAACTCATGACCCAAAACACCCACCTAAAAACAGCCAAGGGGGGCTAAAAAGAGCTGAAACAGCCAGCCTGGAGAAGAAGCCCTTCAAACCTGAGACAGGTGGAGCAGTTTTCTCAAGTGTAGTGGACCAAACTACCTGTCCACAGGTGCAGAAGTCTCACCGAGTTACAAAAATCGCTGGATTGCAGGTTGTACAGCTAAATATAAAGGTGAGGGGGTCTGCCATTTCTGTCCAGGCCACTTTCATTAGTTCAAAAGCAACGTTTGATCTTAGTGAACGCTCAGTGGAAAAAATGAGGACATCCAATATTTCCTGAGGTGGATCCACACAACCGCCATTAGTGACGCTGGTGTGGATGTCAAAACGGAGTAACACAAACGACGGGTCGAAAAGGTGCTGTTCTGGGCCTCTTGGGCTCGTCTTGTTTGTTTTTCAAGTTCACTGTGCTTCTGTAAAATCAAATTCAAGTAAGAGAGATTAAATCTGAATTAAAACTGGGGTGTCGAAACAATTTTAACAGGTCAGTGTCTGTCTATTGTTTTGTAATATCAGGCTTAAAGTGGATCCTGTGGGTGCACAAGCAGACACACTTTGTGCCCCACCCGCCATCATCAAATTAAATTTACTGCTCATATGTATTTGGATCGCTTATTCACACACACACACACCCTGCAATCGCATAATCCAACACCAGATTGAGAACACCTTTAAGATACGATGTGATTATGATTAGGGATTATGATCAAATTATAACAGAGTGACAGATTAGACAGGGGAAGTGTGTATATGTGTGTGTGTGGACAGGGATGTATGGTGGTGTCTTTTTTTTTTTTTAATCAGAACAAATACATTTGTGAAGATCAAGCACAAGGTTGTCCACAACAAGTTTCACTAATATCTTTACGATTTCATCTGCAGATGCACCGTGGATCATTTGTCACCACTTTAGTCCAGACTGAAATTTTGATAAACAAGTTCGAGATGTAAATCCTCGAGGCTTTACCTGAGTACATTTTGGTGACTGTTCATAAGCCATCAGGTCACCATTTCAAAAAGAGAGAGAGAGACCCCGACACGGTGGTATGTGATCGCTCCTCTTCACCGCAGGATTACACAATTATAACCCGATTGGATTTCATGGAAATCAGCAAAGCACAGACTTGTCAAATTAAAGTTCTGATCCCTTAATTTCGGCAGATGTTGCACTTTCAGTTGATCACATATTTTCGTTCGACAACAAGTAGATAAAAGTCAGTCTCAGTTGTATTTTATACTCAGTGAAGGTCGTCCCGATGAAGGTGGTGAAGAATATAGCTCCAACAATAATCATGCTGGATTTGGAGATGAGCAGTAAAGTATTTCAACATGTTCCACACGTTACATATGTGCACTTAGCGAAACTTCTGATTTGTTCATTTAAAGGTAGGGTATGGGATATTTGAACAGAGTATCAACAAAACATGGAAAGTTAGCTCCTCCCTTCTCCTCTCTCCGGTGCTCCCCATAAAAACACGCCCCATCGGGAGGCTGGAGGGAGAAATGTTGGAGGTTTGGAGGGCAGGCTACGTCAACTCTGTTAATGAAGACAGGTTGTGTTTTTTCTTATCGTGTACTCACAAAATGGGGAGCTATAAAATCGTGGAGATCTTCACTGAATGTGACCCCCCCATGCCCCTCAAGTGTTAGAAACTGTTGATAGCTACTTACCCTGCCTTTAATCAAGTCTTCTATTCATTTTTGCACCTCTGATTTTAACCATATCTTTACTGGTGTTGCTGCTGAACGCAAAGGGAATATACTGGGACCATTTCTACGGACTTAGGCCTGGGGGAGTTTATGGGGTCTAAATCAAGAACAGCCCCTAAATGCAAAATTTTAGGAACCTCTATAGGGCCAAAACACAAACCTGTTGAGATCAGATACTCAGCACAGCTCAGAAAAACTGCTTTAAGAGGGGTGTTATTGTCTGATGTTGTTCATTTGATCCATGTCGTCTTTCTGTACGAGCCAACTTTTTTAATTCGCCACCAGTGCCGTAAAGCCACACAGCCAACAGAAACGCAGCTCCTTCAAAGCTGATCTTGTCATTCTAGTTTGTATTGTTTTCTTTTTCTTCAGTTAGCATTGTCTTCTTCTTTTAACCCATCAGTGTTGGGAAAACAGTGACAGTGGTTCACTGCTGCCACCAGGTGGTTTGAACTGGTAGCTTGCCGAGTCAGTACATCCTACCGGCCCCGTCACTGGGAGCAGAGACATAGTACGATACAGACAGCAGGCTCCGGTGATTGTGGGCTGTTAGAAAATTTATTAAACCTGTTAGATTTTGTGTTAACTAAATGTTGGCCTCATTCTTCCTCACTCTTATGTTGTCCAACCCTGAACCATAAGGAAATGATTAATTCCATTGCAGTCAAGCGTAAAAGTGAAGTTTTATGAAATTCATGTGAAGCTATATGACATTCATCAAAGGCTCGATAAGAAGCTTCTTTTAAAACATTTTAAAAAGGGTATCCTGAATATTTCTGTTTAGTTGCTACTCATGTGCTAAATTAATTATAGGTCTGCTCATTTGTGATTTTACATTAATTTGCACTGTTACAACCTGGACTAGTAAGAAACCTAAGAAATAAGTCGGTGGTGCCCGTTTTTGTAAATCAGTGGAGTTTCAGGGATGAATATTCCCGTCTGTGCCGTTTATGCTGCTTTGGCTGGGACAGTAAATCTGCTCGTAGTGGCAGACTTCAAGAAGAAACACAGAAACATACAGCCACCATGTGACTTCTCACATTAAAATACAACAGCCACCACTGGGCCCTTGGCAGGTATTTTATTTCATATATAGACGCTTTCTGTAATCAAATGTGAGTGCAATCAAACAACAGCAATACAAACATTACCAATGCAGTCTGAGAACCAGGAACAGGGTTAAAACAGGGAGTTCACTCACTCTACACAGCGAGCAGCTAGTAACCTCATGGACAACATTTAAAAAATGAAAACCTTGCTTCTGTTGGGACAGTCTGATGTCGTGCGCACCTCCAACCGCGATAATGTTGAGGCTTACACTCTTCATACAGGAAAGTCCAACCAGTGATGCAACAAACGCGCCCTGCCCACCCGACCCATCACTCCAAAGCCATGAGTCCAACTCGCACTCGGCTCCGCAGCGATAACCTCCCAATCTCCCCATCGTGATTATCATCGTCATCATCCCAATGGTATCAACAAACAAAAATAAAATTCAAATCATTTCCACTTCTCAGCAGAAGTCAATCAGAGTCCGGAGGTTCTTCGGGTTCAGTCAGTGTCAACCATTGGCCGTCCATCCAGAATGATTAGAGAACCACATAGTTGTACATGTAGAACCAGAGTCCTCATGCAGTGCCCTGCGACGGTGGCACATCACATACGTGCACAGGTGGAAGTGGGGGAGGGTACTTATGTTTCTGTGTAAGAGAGTGTGTGTGTTTTTAAAGAGGGAAGAAGCGAGGGTGTTAGGCAATTATCAGACCCAGGAGCACGAAAGAAAAAAAAAAAAAAAAAAAAAAAAGAGTCCAGGAGAAGAAGAGTTAAATACAGAGTCCTTATGGACCTCACATGTCCTCTTGGCCCTCATTGAAACTTTCACACACAAACTCTCGCACGCCGGCAAACATACGTGCACGATAGGTCCTCATGTCATTGTGAAGTCAGGTGTTCAATGTTAACATTCATGGAAAGAAAAAAAAACAAAAAAAAAACACCTCAATGGTAAAAATCGTCTCTACCATCACAATGCTTCAGTCCATAAAATCTTGATATTTCTGAAAAATGATTCAGCTTTTCCTCCTGGTTTAAAGCAGTATGCGTGTTTTTAGTTGTTATAGTCTTTGTCCCACTGCTGCGAGCACACACACACACACACACACGCACACACATACACACACGCAAACGCATACACACACAACCAACATACACACACCCACGCACTCCAGCACACACCACATGTCCTCTTTGAATGGAGAAAGACATGGCGCAAAGGAGAGACACTCCTCCTCTGGGTGGATGCATGGATCCTGAGGAGGAGACGGGAGTTGTTGCCATGGCTACCAGGGGTCATCTAGCTCACCAGCACTCTGAGGGGATAAAGAGGAGAGACAGGGACAGTTGTTTATGAGTGTTGTAACTTTCACTACCCAGTATTTACTTTTAGTTTCACTGATACCCAAGTCTGAACCTCACTCCTGTTTATAATCTACTCGTAATGAATGGATAATGGAGGAAGATAGTGGTGTTGCTCTGCCCAGCCTGCGAGTTCACACAACCAGAACCTCAGATGACTCACCTTGCGGAGAATCACGAGGGCCAGCTGTCAGGCTGAAAAACAGGAGAGGAATGGAGAGAATGGAGTCCCTAACATCTAAGCAGCTTCCCCCTCACTCGACTTTGCCAGCTCACACAGCGCAGCAGCAGGTGTTTACAGGCGTCACACACACAAGAACCACTATGGTTTTACTGTAGGCAACTGATCAAAAAGAAATCTTTGGGATCAAAGCGTCAAGCTGACAGAGAACAGTGAGGGAAAAAAAAAATAAGGACTTGGACTTTGCGTCAGCTGTTTGTAAAAAAACTTCACAGGCCACAAAGACACATACACACCACACAGAGCGAGCGAGGACACGGTGTCGTTTCAATAAAAGTGCTGAGGGTGTCAAATGTCATGATGTTTTAATGACTTTTTCAATTTAATGTAATCATTTTGAGTGATTTTTTTTCCAGCTTTGTTACAACCCTGATTTCTACACAAGCAAGGTGACTGATATGACGAGTCTACAATGTTCATTTTACAGTGAGAAATACTCAACCAGCTGACAAAAATCACATTATACTTTAGATCTTTTTTTATTCGTTCATTTGTAACTTGCAGCACGGATTTGTCCACCAAAAAAAAAAAAAAAATACAACTCATACATACACACACATACACAGTGCTTTGTATAACTTTGCCTCTTTTTTTAAGTGCTTTAAATTTTGAAAATAAATGCTGTACATGCATTACCATAGCCACCGTGTACAGACTGATAACCTCCCTCTTGGTGCTTTTAAAGAACACTAGGCTGAGGAGAGCGCTTCAACTTAACGTTCACAGGAAGATTTGAGATTGCGTTGTTTTGAAGAGGCGTGGTCGTAACCTGCGAGGTATCAAACATGTCGTATGTGGGATTTCATCCAGTTAGGAAATTCAGATAGCCACAGTACATACAAGCAGTTGTCAAATTTAATGTCTGTCCGCACTGCTCCAGTGGGGACAGACATTGACAGTATTACTGGACATGTGGCCAAAATAGGGTGATATCAACTGGACAGTCCAACATTTTGATCAAGGCTGATTTTTTTTGTTGTTATTATTGAATATGTTCTGCAAGTATCTTCACCTTCAGTTTACGACAGATCTGGTGTTACTAATGAAGGCATTTCTATAGTTGTCTTTTATAAGAGTAATCCCCGTGAAGGTGTTAATATATACAATAAGCAAAACAAACAAATATTACACCCTAAAAGTTATTCGGAACTGTTACATGAAACTTTTTAGGATGTTGACATTCATTATTTTGTCAAGTAGAGGTATCTTTGACAAAAAAAAAAGTTTGAAGAAAGATCATATGGGGATATTTCTGCAAGAAAGAATGTTGCTAACTATAATAAATGTTCAATAATATCTGAAGTGAAGCTCAACTTTTTCTTTTAAATAACTAAATTGTCAGATTAACTTTCAAACTTTAATAGCTGCTCTTAAGCTCCAACGTGCTTTGATATGAAGGCTGACAACGGCATCTTCCTAATGACATTAGTAATTAATACAGGATCCTACTGCTCTCGTGCTATCGCATTTCAAATGTAAGCCACACTGTACAAAAAAAGAGAAAAAAAATCTAAGCTGCAGTTCAAATTATTACATTTTTGTTCTTGTTGCTTTAAAACTTATGTGGCTTTAGAACTCCACCCGAATAAGACCAACACATTTCACCACCTACTGATTCCTGTGGGACTGCGTTCAGATGTGGCAAATGAAGAAGCAACATTTTTCAGTAACCAGACTGTTCAGAACCACCTTACATTGCAGATATATGGGTTTAGTCCAGAGTATAACCAAAAAAAAAAAAAAAAAAAGAGAGAGAGAGAAACAGGACTGATGGTTGGCCCCTTTCTCAGTCACTCAGACTCATACAGTCACATGTGCATACATACATAAACATAAATGAGCGTGTTCTGAGTCCGTAGATGGAGCGGGTCTGGAAACAACGCAGCACTCTGTACAGCTGCAGCTCAGAGCGTCTCCACTCCTGTTCTTTGTCAGGTCATCCACTGTAAGCGGGTGTGGGATGAGGCAGGGTGGGGCGGGGGACTAACAGGAAGAGCAGGGGCAGGGAATCAGCCAGAAGCAAATACTGGAAAATGTAGGGGTCACTTTGCGTCACCCACCACTTTTGAATGTTATCAATTCTTTTGTAATGTAAACATGAGAGTGGTCAAGTTATAAAAGTGACCAGCGTGGCTGAGAAGCAAATCATCCAAGCAAAGGTGGAGAAATGTATAAGAAAAAAAAAAAAAAAAAAAAAAGAATGAAAGAAAGAGTTCTCAGTATTTGGCAGGAATGATACAGTGTGAGAGTTGGAGATAGAATTTGAATAGAGAGAGGCCATTTTAGTTTACATTGAATTATCTACATATAAGTGATTAATCATAAAAGAGTATTAAATAGCCAGAGTGCCCGTTCTAGTTCTGTGAAGAGGGGAAAAAGGTGGGAGATCATAGGATATCTGACATATCTCTCTGGGGTGGGATGGATGGGTGGGTGGGGGCGTGCTCAGTCAGAGGAGATATCAGACTCGGGTGCGGGCGTATCTTGGATGGCCTCCGGCTCTGCAGTGACAGGTGAGGGCGGGGGCGAGGGGGGAGAGGGAGGGGAGGCGGGCTGCTCCGGTCCCTCGTCGTCATCGTTGTGGGACCTTTTGCTCTCTCCTGGTCCTTCGACAGCACTCTCCCCCCGCAGGTGGTAGGCGGCCAGAGACTCCTCCAGCACCGTGCGGTACTGCCCCCGGTGGTGCAGGCGGAACTGCCGCAAAGCCTCCAGAAGATGAGCTGCCGTGCTGCCACCTCCCTCCTCACTCTCCTCCTCCTCCTCCTCTCCCCCCGCACGGGCCTGAGGTGACACGCCAGGGTCAGACTCTGCAGACAGGCTCCATGATCAAACACACACACGAGCACACATCCAACAAGCAGCGGCACAATGTTCCCAGTGCTGACACACAAAATTCTAGCACAACCTAGTGTGGCGACATCATTGGGACAGGGCCAGAGAAATGCCACCTCCGAGCCTGTCACCAACAAGACTTTTGTGATATTTACTGTGTGGTATAACAGGAAGGTGGAGGGGTGGAAAACTGGACCCAGACAGTCCAGACAAAAAGTGCCTGCAAACAAAGACTCAATTGATATTAACATAGCAAAGAGATGTGGCTTTTTACTAAGACAGCCTCACGCCAAGCCTTGAAGGTTGTTAAAACTCATCCTACCTGGTTTCTGCATCTACAGACTGACTTAAAGAGGCTTTTGGGGGTCAGCTAAATGAAGTTTCTCATGCATGGTCATGTTAATTTAACTATTGTACATAGTGAAAGTGTGAATAACAGGTGGTTTCTCCAGCAGAACCTCACTTGTATTTTGTATATGTTTGGCCCCAGCTGCTAGGTGACCAATAAGCTCTCTGGGAAGTGGTTACCAGGTGTCAATTACTTTTTTTGTGTCACTAAGACTAAGTGGCGTTATAGTCGTCACCGAGGTGGACACAAGGTATGACAAAGACGCCGGGGGGTGAGTGGTTTGATATCCTCAAACATGTAGCGAGGTGGGAGTTTATAGGCTCGTCTAAGAGCTGGCATACTCTCAGGTTTGTATCAGGAGTCAGGAGAAGTTTGACAACCTGATCACGTCAATAGAACATTTTATTTTCAAATTGGGGGGGGCGAGGGGGCTTTTAATCCACTTTTTGAATATACGTTGTAAGCTAGTTGTTGGAGATGGAGATTTTCAACACCCGAGTTTTCCTCTCTGTTTCACAGCAAGTCTACAAAAAAATCATATTTTACCGCTCAGGAAAGTGTTACATCGCTGCACCCTCTGTGTCCTACCTGAAAGGCCTCTCACATTGCTTTGTTGTTAAATTACTCTCACCGGGAACTGCTGCATCTACTGCACACATGTGAACACCCTCCTCCACATACGTGTAACCTTACCGTGCCCAAACAGACCTCTTCAAACCGTGCTAGAGACCAGCTATTGAGCAGGGTCGGGTTAACGCATCTGAATGGAGCACTCATTCTGATCCAGTAAGCCAAACTTTAGGAGTCAGTCGTGCTTGGGCATGGTACAGAAAAGCTAGTGCAAGTGCACCCAAGGGTGTCAAGACCCTGACACATGAAACTGGCGTGAAAAACCGTAAACACCCAAGGTCCCCCTTTCTCTGTCTCTTCATGTTGTCTGGCAAACAAGACATTCGTGAAGACACCACAAAGCCAAAAGTCCAAGTGCAACTGATGGAAACTCTGCAGCACAGATAAGAGCTATAGTTGATATGTTATTGTGTACTTTAAGGACAACAAAATTTCAAAAAAACATAAATGAAATCAAACTAAAAGTCATTTCAGCATTAGTTCAGTTTTTAATGCACAACATAGTCCTAGATCAGCTCCTATTATCATCATCATTAGTTGATTGTCGTTTGTGTCATTTATTAAGACTTAAGCTTCATGTATCAAAAATAAACAAACAGTTGATTTTAGTTTAAAGTGTCTATTAGAGCTCATTCATTTGAATAAATAATCAGATTGAAAGCCCTAAAGAATGCAGGCCAAAATGAAAAACAATGACAACAAATGTTAAGATGTTCCATCTTTCCCAACAGTTGACTGTTGTATTTGATTTTATGGCTTTTATGCTGACTGTCAAACAGTTGACATAATTTACTAGATTTATTCTACAGGTTCAATGTGGGTGAGTTTCCTGTCATGAAATTCAAAATGCTTTGTAGACCAGGTCGATGGAGACTGGGGCACTCTAAAGGAAGTGGTTTAAAGGAAAGCACTCAATGCCGAAGAGTTCAGAAGGTTTACCCACATCTTAGTGGAAATCCCATTTCAATGACAAATATAATATTGATACAGGACCTTTAATGTTTTTCAACGTGGATCAACTGAGTTTCAGTAAGTTTTACCAAAATTATTCAATTGGTTCAATCCTCCAAACATTTCTCTCTCACACATACATATTCATACACCAAAGAGAGCCTTTGTCTGGGCTGGTGTGCCTTCATGAGGTCGTCTTGAGATGGGATGAAGTTTGAGAAACTAAAAGGCTTCAGAAAGCGTGATACTCACCCCTTCCTCTTCTCGGTGAGGATTCAGCCTGTTGTACACCGCCTCGATCACACTTCGTCTGCAAACATAAAACCAGCGCACAGTAAGCTCCTCACAGATGAAAAACATTCAACACAATATATTCTCTACTCATTCTTAGTAAATGTGTATTGATTGAGATTTTAATGGAGCTGGTCATAGAGGCAACAGAACCTCATGGAAGCGATATCCCGATCCAATCATGTGATCCGAAATCGGGGCCACACACGTGATTTCTAAATGACTGGGCTTGGGTTGAAATGATCAGATTTTTTCCATCTTTATTTCACTAAAACTACATTATTTAATTAATGACTATGGGCAATACTAATTTATTGTCTATCAATACATTTCACTGTTAATAATTACAGTTTATGTCAGGCGGGAAGAGTAGCAGCTGTAGCTTGTGAGCTGACGTTAGTGTTTTCAACCGAGTGACTGTTGTTATACTTTGTGAGTTGTCAGAAACCCTACTAACTTTTCTTTTTTATTTTCCAAAACAAAAAAAAATTATTAACAAATCTAGAAATTTTTTTCCAGATATCACTGAAGATTTTTGCAGACTCCAACTTGAGGGCTCGTATCATTTTTACTCGTCTCAGCGAGCAGCCCGTGCCGCCGTAGGCCCCGCCCCCATACCAAGGCGTTATCAGGCTGTTCAGTCCTCCAGCATCACCACAGCTGGAGACGTTCACCTCTCCACATCCAGACACAAAAAAAATGGACTTGGCTCATCTTGCACTGACACAGTGCTACTGAATAATAAATAATTATTCATATATAAATCTAATTACTGTAGTAATTAGAATAAATATTTAATGCCGCCGGGGTTTAAAGAGGTTTAAACTACAATGACCACCGATTTTGCTTAAAAAATATACTTAAGTTTTAATCTTAAAAATAAATAAATCAATAAATCATATGACTGTTCATCCCTGCTCCTTGACAACTTTAAAACATTCATTTTATGTTAACATTTTGTCTTCTATGCAATTTCTATTAAAAAAACCATTTAAAACCACATTGCTCTAAACGAAGTTTTGTTTCTCTTTTTAGTTTTGATATTTCTCACCTCTCATTTTAGACTATAAGCTAGCATTTATGATTATTATCAAACACCGCCAACAGAATAAGCAGCATCTATGTTAAAAAATGTCCAATGTCCACATTGTTGTCTTAAATTGTAAGATGTTCATCCACAAAGACAAAAAGCCCAGATAACACGTCTCGAACTCACAACAAGATAATCCATGTGGACAGCAAAGTGCGATAAATTTACTGGTAAACTGAATACTTAAGAGATTCAAATATTTTATGTTATATTATCTGTTACATGTACATCTGGATTTTGCTTTGGATTGCTGTTTTTTTTTTTGGTCAAACTGCCAGCTGCAATATTCAACGCTCTCACTCCCTGCCAGCCGTGAATATCACCTAATGCTTCAGTTATTTATATCTGTTTTTAGACGGCATGTCTGAGACCTCAGTAATGTGAAACACTTTAAACTGAGTGGCGAAAAGTTGGCAAATCATAAACTCCTTCCCCATCATATTTATTCTGAGAAACAAAATTTCCCCTTGCACTCAAGTTCCCTGAAATGCTCTTCTGTTGCACGCTCCTCAGTTGGCACCCCACGCATTAACGACATGCCTGCTCTCATGTTTGTCGTGAAAATTGGATTCATGCGAGGCCGACAATGTTCCACGTGTATATAAAGCAGTTAGCTGTATTTTGTTTACTTGCTGGCCAGGCCTCCACCAGGTGGAAGGTTAGGGATGTTCTCTGAGGCGATGCTCCTTAGGACAGACACCAGGTCAGGGACTCCCGCCTCCCCGCTGTTTCTCACAAGCTCTACAAGAAAATACAGGAGACAAAGAGGAAAGTTTGTGTTATTACACAATATATTAGTCTATTAGACCCTGCTATTTGGGATTTAACTACCACATTTCTTTAAAGAGGCTGAGAAATAACAATAGATGTGACACACCACTTCTTGCCTTTTGTGGCAAGATCCTAGAGCAGAATCATTTTAAATTATTGTAATATATAATAATGATTTAATATGCAACAGTGTGTGTTTTAGTGCATGTTCAAAATGCTAACCTTCAACACGGTTTTCTAGGTATTTATCCAACTCTTCTTCCTTCTTCACAGCCTCCTCTGAAATCTTGGGAGCTCCAGGTAAACACACCAAAACCACGCTCATATTATCCCTGCTCCCCTACAGAAAGACAATGATGGCAGAATTGTGTTACGTCACAATTATTTAGTATAAAAGAGGATTTTTTTAATTGGACTGTGGTACGAATATGCAAGAAACTATACAATAGAGCAGGGTTGGAAAGTGTTTTGCTTGTTTTTGCCAACATTTCACTGTGCCAGCAAAATAATACCAATAAAGCAAACATGTTTTGAATGCATAAAGACCAATTTAAAACAATTTATATGTTTATCATTAATACATCTAATTTGTTTCAAATACTTAAGAACCAGCAGATGTATTAAATAGATGGTACATTGATTTTAAGTATTTGAAACAGATTTACTCATTGTAAAAGGATAGGGAAATTAAATGCAATTGAAATACATAAATCTTGGAATTAAGCCTAAATATTTCTGAGTGTATTAGCTCCCCTAATGGTCAAAAGTATGAAAAAAGGAAGAAACAAAAAGAGGCATTTGCCATAGATTCTGAAGATTGATTTATTTTTTTAAATATATTTTTTTAAATCATTAAAATACTGAAATCAATGCATGCATTTACACAAGCACAGAGTTGTAACTCTTGGCTGTCAAGAAGTTTTCAATGAGTGGATCTGAGGGGAATGTTGCATTGAAGGTGCAGTTAATATTTCACAAATGATTTGGGCTTTTTGAGAGGTTATTAAAACAAGATATTCAAGGTATTGAAAAGACTGGGCCACATTCTCTTTTGCAATGTTGCTTCTTGCTGTACAAATCCAGTATACCCCCTTTCTTCACGGTTTTGCTCCCACGCTAAAAACCTGAAGCAAACACCTGACACACTGTGGCATGTTTTGACCTGTTCCGATCAAGATCACAAATAAAGTGAAGCTGGGAAAACTAATTCAGCTCTTTAAAAACACTTAAAGAGTTGGATGATAAATATAATAAGTAACCATGTTCTAACCAAGTTAATAAATTCATTCAAGTTAATAAATGATAATATTATGTACTTGTAATCTCAATATGGACCACAATCTCAAAGGTTGTTGGTGCAGCCTTACTGCAGTGGTTTCACATTATACCAGAGACCTAAAGCATGATATTTAGTCAAATGTCAGCAATTACATAAAAAAATAAGTGGTAAATTCAAAAAGGAATCTTGAGGAAAATTTGCTGTTTATTGCATTTTTCCTAAAATGAGGACAGACAGCAGATAAGACAGCAGCTCTGCATCTTCTTTATGTGATATGTTTTTCCTTTGATACAAAGGAAGAGCTTTAAAATAAAATAAAATAAAGATATAACAAATTACTTTTAGTTTTTTTGTCACCAGATACTGTAGAGCTCTCAAGTGTTTTTCACAAGATAGTTTTACTTACAAAGTGTTGGACTCTTATATACGTAGTTTGCTCCAAGATGATATTTTGTTATAGAAAAGTGCTATATAAATAAAAATAAACTGAATAAAGCTTTTTGTTCTTTAGGTTTTTTTTTATTTAATAAGCCAGTTAATCATAAATTATATGAATGTGTATCAAGAAGTGTAAGAATCGAGGAGTTTCAGGAGAGGTACAGGTACTGGTATAAATAAGTGTCAACGGAGAGTGTAAAGTATAAAAAGACTGCAACAGGTCAAGATCACAACAGTGGCCAATCTCAAGGAAATACTGCTTTAAGCATTGCTCTCGGACAGATTTTTACTAGAGAAAACA
The DNA here is from genome assembly GCA_028564865.1 of Zenarchopterus dispar. Taxonomy (NCBI): domain Eukaryota; kingdom Metazoa; phylum Chordata; class Actinopteri; order Beloniformes; family Zenarchopteridae; genus Zenarchopterus; species Zenarchopterus dispar. The sequence goes on along the minus strand of JAOWBL010000011.1, from coordinate 8,174,192 downwards.
CTATCTAATTAAATTGCCAGAAAGGTGAAAATAAAAATAACTTAAAAGGAAAACAAACAGCATTGAGAAACACTAGGTTTAGTTTCAGATTTTGTGGTTTCAGAGTCGACTGTTTTTCTGTTCAGATTAAAGGACTGAGTCTCGTAGTCAACTGGATTTTCATATTATGACGATCAATGACGGGTGGTCACAAACAACAGGATCTGACAGAAACTTTTCCCTCTGACCTGTCTCTAAAAACCACATTTTAAAAATCAACAAAACCCAACATTTTCAAACATCAAATGTGTTTTATGCGCGGTTACATCCAAAACCCATTTGACTTTTGACAACGAAACGATAGAGAAAACGAGCAATGCTAGTTGTTTGTGCAATGATTTGTTTAAAACCCAAACAAAAAGGAAAAGACAGAATGTGTCATGAAACAGATTAGCAAAAGTAGGTAACAGATAACATCTGTGCCACAGACACACAGTTGAAGGCGAGTAAAAAAATCTTGTCATAAAAAAATAGCTGCCTGCTGTACTATTATATCGTGTGTCTCCCTCTCGTTTCAGGAATTTCCTCTTTGGGATTCCCTTCCTCAGGGTGCCCTCACCTGATGCCTTACTCTTTCATTGGCTTTAACTAGAACTGGGATTCATTTCCCCCAGTGACTCCAGATATTTGGTTTAATACTTGTCGGCCAATGGCAGTGCCTAAGCAATTGCAAGTGTCTGAGTTGTTTGTATGGTGGCTGAGACCCAACAAATTGCCTGCCAATTTGTAAGAAACACAACAGGAGGCTCTGCGATCGGCAAATCAGGCCTGATATCAACTTCTCTGATATCAGGAGAGAGTCTGAAGCCGATTATCAGGCAGGGGCAATGCAGTGATGTTGTGGAAAAGAAACAAGCACACACTGCCACTCATCAATTAAACTGCTAGTTTTTCTTTTTTTTTTCTTTTTTTTAGTGAACTGTTTTAATTATCATTCTTCAACACTTTCAATATTTAATTGCAACAATTTCCTAGCATGTAAAAGCTGAAACATGAGCAATATTATGAACAAATTTACCTCCAATGTGCAAACCAACAATAAAGTTCAAAAACCGTATTAAAGTTAAAGCTTTGATTTACAGCTGTGGAATGAAAGTTATAAGCTGTTTATTTCATGTTATAAATATAAATCATATGTCGAAAAATGCTTACCTTATGAAGACATGTGTCCACCACTGCGTTACAGACCTTCTCCAGGTCATCACAAACCAGCAGTCGGGAGCGGACAAACTCACACAGCTCCTCGTTGGACATCACATCCCAGATTCCATCACACGCCAGCACCACAAACTCGTCTCTTTCGGCCGCCCGCTCTAGCACACAAACCTCGGGTTCAGGGCTTACCAGCTGCTCCGTGGGGCCCTTACCATCCACACATTTGTAGTCATAGTCCCCCAGGGCTCGAGACACAGCCAGGGAGCCATTTACCCTTTGGATCATGACTGAGCCGCCAGCATTCTGGATGCGCTCCTTTTCGCGGGGGTTGCAGGGCTTGTGGTCCTGGGTGGAGAAGCCCACCTTGTTGTCTCGACTCAGCACGGCCCGTGAGTCGCCACAATTAATGAAGTAGAGGTGACCCGGGCTGAGCAAGACGCACACAGCTGTCGATCCACTGCGGTCCAGGCCCTGCCGCAGGTCAGAGAAGCTGCGCATGTACTCGTCAATGTTCAGGAACCCTGAGCGGATGCCGTCCTTCACACCTTCCACGGAACCCGGTCCTGAACCGAACTCTGCCCCTCCTGACAAGATATGCTCAAGCAGGTGCCCAGAACAGTAGTTGGCTACTCGGGAGCCGGCATGGCCATCGTATACTGCAAAAAAGGACCAGTCGGTGAGACCATGGGGAAGCCCCACCACGGCTGTGTGGGCATCCTCCATTTCGACCCGCCAGCCCTGCATGGAACTAAGGCCGTAGCGTAGCCCATTGCCCTCTCCATGGGCACTATGTTTCTCTGTCTTCGGCTTGTCCAGGAATGCACCCATTGCTGTTTATAAGCTGGGGATTGAACAAGAGAGGAGAAAATGCAAAATAAAATAATCAGACAATTTCATTATAAACAATGATTTACAACACTGGAAACAGAATTGGACTAAGAAAATATTTGTGTGCATAGATCTGCTTGCATCAACTTACTGCTCAGACATCTGTGAACATTGACCACAATGTAAAAGCAAAGCGAACCAAGGAAAACTAAATTATTCATATTATCATCTAATTTGAGCCAAATCTAAAAACCATGACTTTTCCCATTGGTAAAACAAAATTCTGTCATTTTGTTTAGGACCACTCAAGTCTGAAAATATGTCATATGCATGGTTCAAGGCTGCATTAGGACTGTACATTAACCCATGTCAGAGTAGAATTATTGAGCCGATCCATCTTTATCTCCACCACTGATCTAAACCCACAACTTCAAACTGTGCTCCATTTCCTGTACCTCGGAAGTAGGAAGCCGATACTCTTTTGCATCTGGTTTTCGCTTTGCATCTAAAAGCAAATTCTCATCAGATGTTTTATTGTAGAGTTAAGGAAGCCATAAGTTAATAATGCTCTGACAGCACTTTGTTTAATGTTTCACATTCCAACTAAGAAATCTGACTTGTAATTTGCATTCTTTAATTTTCTCCCAGTCAAATGTTGGAAATTCTCTCTGAATTGTCATTGAATGAATGGATTAGGAGCAACAGCGTTCCTACTTCCAATCATCAGTAAAACTTAGTTGACATCAGCAACTGCTCTTCAGATTCTAAAACCACAGTTCAAAATTTCTGATTTAA
>JAOWBL010000011.1:8148662-8171275 GCA_028564865.1 Zenarchopterus dispar | reverse complement strand
ATGGGCTGGGATAGGCTCCAGCAGACCCCCATGACCCAGAAATGGATTCAATGGGTCTAGAAAATGGATGGATGGAAATGAACCAGACTGTACAAGGACACGCTGGTTGAAATTTACGAAGCAACATATCCTTTCCTAAACAAGTAGTCCATATAAATATAAGAAAGCTTGTAACATGAATCAGAAGTCTAAAGCTGTGAAACTAAAACGTCAAAAACACTGAGGACACAATCCAGACATTTTATTTCTTAAGGGACTCCCAGTTTACTCTTGTAGATGTCTACAAGTTAACACAACATACCTGCAGAAGATTCAGATTCTATATACAGACCGCAAATATATGTATATTTCTGTCTAGTGGTGTACCGATTCAGCACTTTAACTATGAAAGATGGTCACAGCAGGCCTTGTGCAACACAACTAATATGTTTATGAGGATTTTATAACACTTATAACCATATTTATAACTAAAACATCCAACAATTCCTGCAGTGCATTCCATGTAGGCTTAAAATATCTCTTAAACTTTAATTAATCCTATATTAAATTTAATTTAGAAATATTACTTAGAGGCAAGTGTAAAGAAAACTGTTTGGGACAAAAGAAATATGATATATACAGACTGCAATACAGACTTAAAACAAACAAACAGCACAGCCAAGTGTAAAAATGTCCAAGACATTAAACATTTTACATGACAATACATAGCTCTTGCAAAATAAATGAAAGACTGTCCACAATGTAGTTATATTACTTTAATATAAGGGAACTGAGTCATTCAGTTGTATCACAGCTAAACAGCAGCCATCCTCAATTGAAGCTTCACTATAGCTGTCATGAGTTGTGTAGGAGGAACAAAAGAATTCTTGTGTTTCTATTCATAAATAATAAAATACATTTATTCTGTGATCTATCATTCTATGAACAATTAAAAGATCTGTGAACAACTAACAGATCTGGGTTCAAAACATAGCTGTTTAGAAAGCATCAAGTTCTCATCAGGGTTCATATATTACTACATAAAATTAGTATTTCTCTCTCAACAGTCGGTGGTTTAGCATTGACCTTAAAAACAATAACTCCACCTACATTATCTGTCCACACTGTCACACAACAACCTGAAGCACTTCAACCATTCAGAGAGGGTTGAACCAAAACAACAAAACTTTGCATGCCGTCATGATGACATAAATGGAAGTTTGAAATAGAAACTACATTTGCCTATATGAAACTTTCTGGGTTCGTCAGTGCTCAATGCACAGGTCATTTTTAAGGTTTATTTCAAAATAATTTAGAAAAAAGCATGTGAAGTAGATAAATCTGATACCTTGTGTTATTTATGTAAAAGATAACATGTCTGTAAGTCAGTTTTTGATGGCAGCAGTTCAGTAACTTGCTTCCTACTGTATGTACAGTGTGCGTTTAATTACTGAGTGGATAGTGAGAGCTAATGACCCTGAAAAGAAAAAGACAGCTGATGAAGAGCTACCATCTTGAGGATTACGCTGTAGCTGCAAAGCTTCTGTTAAACAGAGCTCCTTTAAACTGAAAAGTTAAAAAAAAAGAAAAAAGAAACCGACTGTGACATTAACTCACGCAGCAATATGAATTAATTTAGACTCAGACCCGGCCTGAGACTTTACACTGGGCCGTATGTTCTACATCGGTGTTTCTTAGTCCTGGTCTTGGAGTACCCCTGTCCTGCATGCTTTAGATCAGGGGTGTCCAATTCAAGGGCCGGTGTCCTGCAGGTTTTGGATGCCTCCTTGCATCAACACACCTGATTCTAATTAATGGTAATTATCAGCATGTCCAAGGTCTGCACAAGTCTGTAAATAACACAGCCACGTGTATCAGGGTGTGGTGGAGCAGGGAAACATTTAAAACCTGCAGGACTCCAACCCTCGAGGACCGACTATAGACACCCCTGTTTTAGAAGTTTCCCTGTATCAACACGCCTGATTCTAATTAATGGTGATCATCAGCTTGTCATCAAGGCCTGCACAACTCTGTAAACGACACTGCCATGTCTATCAGGGTTGTGTTGAAGCAGGGAAACATCTAAAACATGCAGGGCAGGGATACTTGAGGACCAGGATGTAGAAACACCATTCTACATAAACTTTCCAACCTCATGCACTCTCACTGAATGTTAATTACAATTACAAAGGTTAAAATTATAATACCTCCGCAGTGAGAATTTCAGAGAGCATCTTTGTGTGCTCTAGAAATCAATCTTTGGTTGCAACAATTGTGTCATTCGTTTTACAAAGTAACAACTAAAAATGGTGTCCTTGAATGCATTTCATTGGTTAGTTCCAAGGTTTGCTTGATGACAACGTGTTACTATATAGAAAAAGGTGAGTCTGGCTTTGTTTTTCGTTTTTTTCTCTGTACAACATGACAAACAGACTTTCTGCCCTGCATGTTTTAGATGTTGCTCTTCAAAAACACATCTGATTGGATCACCATCATCTTACCCTCAAGTTCAGCACAGGTGTGTTTGAAAAGAGAAACATCTAAAATTTGAAGACAGTGGTCCTGAGGACCTGGACTGAGGAACACTCAACACAAAATACCAAAACACAATTTAACATTTTAACACAATAAGTGTGTATATACTATTATTTTGATTAGATATTTTAACAGCATCTCCACATTGCTATAATAAAATCAGTTTTATATTGTGAAGCATACTATTTTTTTCCAACTGGCCATAACTGTGACGTTATATGTTCCTCTTGTTGGTGTTGCAGCACTGATGAGATAATGAAACCAAAAAAAGAGGAGGGAAAAAAGCCCCCTGACAAGATTGAGATTTTTTGCCTGGAATTACTTCCCACATTAGCGCAAACGTGGCATGACAGGCATGTGTCCAAAAAAGGCAGTTACATGCAAGGAGTGACTACAGCTGGTTTCAGAGGAAGGTGTATGTGTGTGTTTGTGCCTGCTCTGCGCATGTGCTTAGTGTTATAGTCTATGTCCGAAAAAAAAGATGCTCTATAAATACGCCAAGCCGGTTTAGATTTCATGACCGAAGTGAAGCAAAGGGGTCAGGCCATTCATATTTTGCCGTTTTGTTTTGTTCGTTTGTTTGCTTTCATAGACACAGGATTACACAAAACAAATCATTACTAATTCAGTGTTAACAGTGAGATTTTGTCTGTATTTTTATATGGATGAGTTTTTGCATGTTTGTATGAGGGAAGGAAAAATCTTATAACATTCACCAGCAGTGATTCTCTCTAAAAATAAAACAAACACTCTGCCATCGCTTAGCAACCACCCACCCTGCAGTGCAAACATCCAGGCTAAGCTTCATTCAGCGACATCCCCCTCCCAATGTCTTTCCCTCACATGCTGAAAAAGAAGCACGCACATACTCAGCCGCTTGGTAGCGGGAGGAAGCCGGCGTTGCATCATCCATCCATGAAAGCAGCTGCAGCAGCCAGAACCGAAAAGGAGACATGCGGACAGCAAGGCCATATGCAGACACACAGGTTTTGTCAACCGTACACAACAGCGGTGGTAAAGACGCGCATAGGCAACGAGTGGAAAAGCCAAGGAAATACCTCCATTGGGACATCAGACTGAAACCAGGAACTATCAACCACTTAACCCCCTCAAAACTGTTCTCACCCATGCTGCAACCACAAATTGAAACCAACACCCCCACCGTAAGACACTTGTCTGAGAAATACCAATGGCTTCCAAGAGGGAAGTGGAGCGTCAGGGATTACATAATGCTGCAGAGAATCCAAATGCAACTCTAAAAACACATTCTGAGGCACATTTTAAAAAAAATAATAAAATTACACGGTTATAATATTCAGACAAGTGATAATGATCCATATTTAACACGGCCTATTTTTTCTCGTCTTTCTCAACAAAGGCTCCTACTGGAAAATCTTGTACACTTTACTATACTTCAACCATGACCTTGCCTCAACTTTTACATTTGAATTGCACAAAGAGGACGGTCATGTAGATCTCCATAACTGCCACAAAACAAATAAACCAGTGTTGCACATTGAACCTGCGACTCAAGTTAATAAGAGCACCAATAAATGTAAAACACATCCACATGTGCCAGTATAGATCTGAGTGTTCTGAACTTAAATGTTGGACTCTCTGATTGTGATCTTGTGAATCTCATAAACCACATTTGCTGAACTTTGTCTCTCCCTTTTCCTATCATTATTTCTCAGATAGCATAGTACAGAGGGTCGTATACTACAGCCTGCTACTTTTAACATTATTTTACACCAACAAACAAACAAACATCTGTCATTCCTCAAAACCTAAACCTACTCATATCTGGGCCTTTTCAGGTGAAAACTACAGACTGTGTATGTGGTGCTAAGTTTCTAACCTTATAAAAATGGTTAGGTTTAAAGATTCTCTCCATAAAGAGTACACTGCAAATTCACTACAATAAGCAAGAGTAAAGCCTAGAGTAAAACACAATCACATGTTTAAGTGCATGAGGATGCATGCATCCTGCAGTCCAGTGATGTCAACAGGATGAAGCTAGTACCTACATGAAACTGGTCATACCAAGATTTGTAGATTTTGAGTCACCAGGCTATGATTTTTGACCTGAGACATTACTTTTGATCATTTAAAGTGTATCCTTGTTGGCACCTTTAAGCACTAAATGAAGCGTTGGCGAAGAGAGAGTTAAGAGAAAAGGGCAAAAATCTTGACTTACCAACCAATATTTGATTCCAAATCTCATCTATGGTAATTAGCTGTGACTACTGATTGAAACAAACAAAACTGCAAGTTCAAGCTACCAAATTCAGCTTTCTCCCAAGGGTGAATTAGCTAACCCTTAGCGACAGGGTAAGGGGCTCAGTCATGCAGGAAGGGGCTCAGAATAGACTTACTCTTACTCCACATTGAAAGAAGCCAACTGAGCCAGTCTGGACATGTAGCGAGGATGGCTGCCGAACACTTTTCATAAGAGGTCTTTTGGACATATCCAGTTGGAACGCGGTCTCAGGGTAGACTCAGTTGAGAGATTACATCTCTCAAGTGGCTTGGGAACACCTCATGAGGTGGATTTCCATTACACCTTTTTGCAAAACAAAATCAAATAGATATTTCCAGATATTTCCATTGAACAGTGTTTTTCTTTTTACAAGAATAACTCTATCTCCATAGAAAAAGATCTCGACTTTCAAGATGGACAAACACTTTTTTTAGTCTTTAACAAATTATTGCGACTGCTGCTATTGTTCCGAAAACAATCAACAGAGGATGAAGGCAGCAGATGATCATTCAAATGATTATTCTAAGGGAAAGTCCTTATGTAATGCATAATGGTTAGGTAGCGTTACAGTACATCTACATCGTATTAATGAGGTCAAAACCAGGTGGAAACTAGATTTTGATGACTTTGAATTGACTTATTACATCGTGGTGGGGACGTGCAAATGTGCAAAAAACATTTCCATTACACTTTTGGATTAAATAGGACTATCGACACACCTGAAAAGCACCTGGTGAAAGAATCAAAAGGTTTTTGTGATATTTGGCAGTTTTTCCGAATTATATGTATTTCTATTACAGGATTTTTCTTTTTTGGCAATATTTAGATTTGCGCAAATCTAGGGGTAATGGAACCATGACTACTCTCCCCAACAGAGCTAGAGGCAGGGGTGGAGGAAAGAGGTCTGATGGGTCTCAGCCCAAATAGCTGCCCTGGTCCCAGACTTTACCCGGTCATAGAGAAGATGCTGGATGGCTGGGTCAATGCTGGACTCAAATGTCTGCCTTAACTGGTAATTTAAATTTCATGATATTCAGTTTACCACAAGAAGCTGTGACTGTTTATTGCAGAGGTATGCACCATGACCAACTAAACACATTTTTCGAACCATTTTTTCTTTTGAGTGAATTTAGTACAGCCAAATTCAGAACCAAGTTTTACAGCAGAAGACACATGTGGAACTTTAAAACATGACCTGTTTTAGATTACAGAAAACATATCCAATGTAACACCATTACATGCAGGTGTGTCATGTGTGAGTGAGAGAAGAATGAAAGCTAGCATGAGCCTTTTGTAATGATTAACATTAGCAGCTGGGCACGCAGGTTGTCATCTCGTTCAGTAAGCATTCTGGTAGGCAAGCTAAGGTCACTTAGCTTGCCTTTTTGAACCATCAATTACTTTTACAAAGAAAAAGATTATTCTGACTCTCCTGTGACACCACAGATCAGAATTTCTGATTAAAAAAGATGTAGAATACACAGAATTTTCATGATTTAAAAAAAAGAAGCAAAAATCCCTCCTAACATGAAACATTCATGCTGTTTATATGTCACTAATTTCAGTTAGAAAACTAGTTCTCCCAACTTGAACACAAATTAAAAAGAAGAGACTCTAAAAGCTCATTATTAAATATAAACAGTATACACCATTTTGTTTTTCTTCCTTATAATGATTCCAACACAATATTGGGGACTAATCTGACAGTGTTATTTTTATTTTTTATTTGAATAACAAAATCAAACTATTCCATTTTTAAATTGAACATTAGATAAAAGATATGTATTGTTTTTTTGTTTTTTTTTAATAATCCAGGAATTAAATGTCAAGTGCAGCCACAAATGATTTACATTTTGACATTTGAACACATTATACGTCCAAGTGTCTCCGTAAAGCTGATTGGCTGCACTTCTTTTTATTCACTTGAAATACATATAATTTCAAGAGAAAAGTTTCAGAAATGCACTTCCAACAATGTAAACTGTACTGTGGCTTCTGATGTTAAATTACATAATGAAATCCAACATTTCAAATAACCAAAAGGGGCTAGCTATCTAGGATAAGGACTCTGCAGTTTTATCCATCATTGCTCAGGGTCACTGCCTTTCTTCTGGGGAATTTCTTTCATTTCTGAAAACTCCACATTTTGCTGCTGTGGTTTGTCATTCTTTCTCTTTGACTTGGTAAACTTGTGGTTTTCACGTGACTGTTCCTTAAATGCTTAATAAGGTTACTGGTATTAGTGAGTATTTCTGATACTGGTATGTGACACAAACTAAAGAACAGTTGGAAGGTTTAGCTTACAGAAATACCAAAATGCTGTTTTAGTTTTGAAGGAATTATTTATTTCGGTGTCTGTGTTAAAAAAAACTCAGACAACTTAAGTATTGTTTTCTTTAACCACTTCTTCAATTTGACATGTTGTTCCTTTAAAATAAGGTAGAAGTTTGCACATTCGTTTGAATTTTATCACATGAATCTTTTATGTTTAAAGCGTTATGCAGAGGCGATTTAAATGGTGCTCCTAACATTTTCAGGCCTACTGGTGGAAGAAAATCTCAGTCTGGTGTCCTGCACTAAGAGTTTATTTATCAATTATCAAGCTCTATCAATCCACTATAACTCCACAACACATCCTCCTTTGCTTCTCTGTTTACATTATACAGCAGATCTGAGTGCATATCACTTAACTGTAAAATGATTCCCAACTGTATCATCTTACAATAACTGCATTATCCGAGTTGACATGGACAGTATTCCTTCTGAAGAATAAGAGGTATGAAATAAAGCAGACACCACGGACAGTGTTCTCTAAAAATGACACCACAGAGTGTTCTACTTACACAATCCAACTATAAATAACAGACGGAGTACTCTGGGCCTGGTACAGGGAATATCAACAGAAATGTAAGTTTCTGTTACAGCTCCAAAACATGCAAAGGACATTTAAACGTTTAAGGCTGCAATTAGTATTGCAGCTTAAAACTGATTATTTTGGAGTATTTTGCTCCCTGAAGGAAGACAGTGAATATGTGCCAATGTTTGTGCAAGCACCATAGGCAACAATACAATTATTATGCAGCAAAACAGGAACACAGTAGTAACAAAAGACTTTTTGGACTTTTGGTGCAAGTAGGCCATGGACCAAAGGTATATGAGGGATTACAAGAAGACGTAAAGTTCTGTGGGTGAACAAACATATTGGCTGAATGAGCGACTGTCAGTCTCACGGAGAAAGAACATTTCAGCATGACAATAATAATCCTTATCACACCACCAATAGTGACATAAGCTTTTCTTTGAGCAGTTAAAAGTTATGTACTTGTCAAGGTTGCCGTTTTCTGACTTGAAGAGCCTATCGTGAAATAATCTACAAAAGCAGATCTAAAATAAAGCTTTACATTTAAGCAATGAAAGGCATACAATACAAATTTTTTCTGAACTCATTTTCTTCTGTGATGTCTGTATTTTTAAATCCAAATGACCCCCCACCCCCCGAGTAAATTACTCTCCACTACTGAGTAATGTAATTATTGAGATGGGATACAAGTTTAAATCAGTTGCTTTTAGGTGTAATTTCACAGGGGTTTCACTTCTGCATGGTATGTATGAAAACACAAAATGACATTTTTTCAGATATCTATGAAGATCATAAACCATGTAAATGTACCAACATTAACTGCTCTTACCGTATCAGCATATATACAGTGCATCAATTCATCAATACGTGCGGATCAATGTTCCTACAGCTTTTTATACTTTTATTAGTATCCTGTGATGCATATAGCTCCATCAGGCCACACTTAATGCCAGTAAGATTGCTTAAACGCTAACTTAAGTTTGCTAATTATCTCACTCTCTTAATGGCACTGTGTTTCATCTTCCTCTCAGTCTTCACAGAGTGAATGCTGACTCATGTAAGATTATCAGCTATGTTATCTAGTGAGCAGGGCACAAGCTCAACACCCAGGTGTGTCATATACTGGTCACCTGTGCACCTTATCTGATGTACAGAGAGGGTCATTACTCAGTTTCAACACTGCATATATTAAAACTGATAAATAACAAACCACAAATACTTAATATGATATATTTCTGCAATATTATCAGGAAATGTCAAATGGTTTAATCACCTGGGGTCATATAAAATACCCAAATTTGAAGAATATTAAAGTTTGTTCACAGACTGGCATTTTAAACACGAAATCTTGGCAAACATTTATTTTTCATGGAACCAGCAGATGTCCATGGAAATTCAAATACTTTTCACATTGTGAATCAGGTAGGCAAGTTTTCATTTTAACTCTGACTAAGGGACCATTGCAATATGTCACATCTCTGTACAATTATATGAGTTTTTAGTTAGTACGTGTTTTTATATTAGTACATGTCTATTTATTCTATTTCAAATCTTTTTTAAAGCATACTTATCTTCCTGAGCACCAAATTTCATAGTACAATGTTTTATTGCTACAATGACAATAAAGATTTTATCCATCTATCCATCTAGAGATGTGAAAGCTGTCCTTGACATTTTGGCAGCCTGGAGGATACTGCTGTTTAAAGTGGGTCAAACTGGGAATATACCCTGATTAAAAGACAGTTTTCCAACAGTGCTGGAAAAGAAAAACATATATTGCAATGAGGTTCAATTACTGATCTCCAGAGACAAATGAAGGACGATGAAAAAAATATTAAACAATCCTCAAGAAGAGGTATAAACCAACATTTAGCTATTGGCTGCTCTTAAAAATATTCAGTCCTTATATAAATGCCTACATAATTAAATATAAAACAATGAAATATTACACAAAACCAATGAGCTAAATGGAATTTGTGAGATGTTGTTAGTGTTGTTGACACACCAGTTTAATTCAGTTTTATCTATTTAAGGATTATTTCTGATCAACCTAGTGGATCTTAACAGACTGTGGCAAACATAGAAAGGCTTCTTGCCATAACTTACGAGACTGATCCGTATACACTACAACAATCTTTGGTTTTTTGGCCTGACGTATAAACATTTTACATCCTCGTTGCTTTACTTTATCGTGAGATCTTGAAGTTTGCTACATCACCACAAATACCAGGATTACGTCACACTGCTAATACTGACACCAGTATGACAGACTCCGTTAAGTTGTCATTAGCTAGTTATAGCCAGAGTGGCTATAACATTACCATGGTAAATTAGCTCACCTGAGACTCGGTTAAGCTCTGAAATCAAACGTGTCACCGAAGTGTTTACATCACTATAACTTTGAATTGGCCTTTATTCAGAACTGACCTACAAACATCGGCCACTAAACTTCTTATACTAACCCAAGTTTTATTTAGGAAGTGGTCCACTTATACGCTAATGCTACAACATAACACGGTTTATTTTACATTAACCGAAGGGGTTTGTCCTCTTCTTTTTAATTACAATTACTATTATTTTTGGAAATGCGTTAGTGTTAAATACCAAATCAAATGGGCAGACACTGAACAGCCCTCCACCTCTACGCTAAGGCCTACTTTGGTGGTGTGTTAATGTGGGCTAACGTTAGCCGGCGTGCTAACGTTAACTTAGCCGTTAGCCGTCTTTGGAGCAAACCAGCGGCTTGTCAAACTCCAGCTAATGACATTAGCGCACATACGAGCGTGCTACTTACGTTTTCCTCCTCTTGCGTGAATGTAGATCCAATCTTGATGATCTGACGCTGCTTCTTATATGGAGATATGCCGTCAACCTAGCTACTTACGGAGCTAATGTTAGCTAGCTGGCTATGTTGTGTTATGTTTCCTTATTTAACAAAAATAATCGAGATTGGCCTCAGTTGAGCGGCGATAATTCCTTTCTCGGTGGTTCCCTGCCAGGACAGCGTTGATTTTTACGCATGTTTGACGCCAGTTCTGTCTCTCACAATAATTAAAGACAACTGCGATCGCTCTAAAACAAATATGGAACCTGTGAATTGGGTATATTATTATACAACACTGACAAATCTAGCACTTTCTTCCATTGAAAGGCCAGAGCTATCCTTCGACTTTAGGTGCTGAACAAGAGGAGGTGTTATTTTTGGCATCTGCGCAGTGATTGGTTACAATAGCTTGGCTAAACGTCGCTGATTGGCGGATATCTTTGTCAATTAGGTCTGCCCCTGTCCGTACTACATTTTCATTGGTCTATTATGAAGTTTTACGATACGTTGGAAATGCGGGATACACTCGTAAATGTTACTGGCGTACGCCGAAGCAACAGTGAATAGGCGGAGTCGGTCTTTAAATAGTAAAGTGCAATTCAGAGGCCGATGTCGATTGACATCACTCCGCGAGCTAATACTAAAACACTTATGAAACATACCGCGGCTGCTTTTAGCTGAAAATATGATTATCTTCAGAGTTAGAAAGCTGTAATACACGAGCTCAAGCGTCCCGAGGTAAATATTAAGCGCTAAATTACTCATGCATCGATAATTAGAGAATTTCCAAAGGGACTCTGTAGCATAAGGAGGAATTGTTACATTAAAATATACCACCATTAATTTTACTACTTGCAGAACTCACGTCATCTTTTACAGGTGATTATTAGAAATTAATCAATAAAAATTATGCAATGTGGGAAAGCTTTTCTTTGGTTTTATGTAGATATTTGGCTGCCGTGTCATGACAACTTATTCTGTAAATTTACATTGTTAATGGCAGGATTACTTCTTCAGTTTAGTTAATGATATCCTGTTTTGATTATTCTGTGTAAATAAATAAATAAATAAAAATGATAATGCCACTTCCTAAAAATCTTCATGCTGCCAAGCAGCTTGTTTAATGGACTTTAATTTATTGCATCTAGTACATTCAGCGTTATATCTTTATGTGTTTCCTTTATAAATGTATTACTCTTATATTATGGATTTTTAAGTGCTCTTTATCAAAAACCCCATAAAGAAAATACCTTCTACCCATTAACCAGCACAGCAAATTCAAACTTATGTACAGGATCTGGTCAGTATGTTAAGGCAAATGTCAAGCCAAATCTCGCACCCAGCATGTTCTTCTGCTGGATAAAAAGTAATATAATAGACAAAATATTATTATCAACAGTAAGGAGCGTCCTACAGCACTGTAGTACTGATGAAAGGTAGTACTTCAATTTCATATTTTGCACAAAAGTTTGAGAAATAAGGGGCTAAAAGGAGCACAACTGCTTACTTTTGTCCTTGCAACACCTATTGACGAGGAGCTTCATCTCACCTCTCTTTCCATTGACGAGAAAGGCTGTCCATATACAAACATCAACAGTCCTATCCTAATCCTAAAACTAAGCGCTCGTAAACTTAACCCTTTATTAAAGGTAGGGTAAGCAATTTTACATGACTTTAAACCTACAGCAGTTATTGTCATATTCAGTAAATGTCTTCTCACCATCCGCTTGCTGCCCATCTTGTGAGTACGCAAACAAACATGGTCTTCAAACACAAACCTGCTCTTCAGGTGGAGCAGGTCGAAGTGTAATGCATCTGTCACTCAAAAACAAAACATCCTCGTAATTAGGATAGCTTCAGCCCAGCTTGTTGATTCAAGGTGGCTTTAGATCAGAAGGAGGAGGAGTTGAGATATTATCGGGCCGTGTGTTTGGTGGGACTCACCAGTAATGTAGGAGCTGGCAGGTGTAGCATTGGGTCCAGGAGATGGAGCAAGTGATGCATCCGTGCTATCCTGAATCGTGACAAGATTTGCGGAGTGCTCCCGGCCCCAAAATCATGTACCAAAAATCCACATTACGGCCACTCCAGTCCTCCTCTATCATACCTGCGTTTTGGTCGTCAACCACACAGGACTTATTTCTTCAGCTCTTCATTTGTTAATGACCTGAGTTTCGTTTCTTGCCAAACTGCTGTCTGTCAGTTTTGTAGCCAGTTGCTCCAACAATATGCTGATTTATGTCGTCCTCGGCTTTAAGGCCAGGGGGCTCGTGGGTCCTCCTCGCCATCCCACATCAACCTATTTACATCAAACCGGACCTGGGTTTAAGTGCACCCTTAAAGGCAGGTTACTGAGGGGGCCGGCTCAACACCTGACCCCATGTCGGTAAATGTAAAAAGGAGAGTCGACATGCTAGTTTGGGTAATAAACACGGGGTATCTGGCAACGTAGAAAAGCCACAAGTAGCAGCATTTTGACTTCACCCAGGATCCAGACTCTTTAAGGTGGCTTGCACGGACCCAAGTAACCCACGTAGTTACCAGCTCAGCCTGGGGTTGCTCATAGCCACATTTATTATCTGTTCTCTTTTGTGTACAAACAAAAAAATCTGTGAAATCCATGATTTCAAAAAACAAGTTTCATAAAAACATTTAAGTATGTTAAATCTGAGATGAGGGAAGCTCTGTTTTGCATTTCAGGAAGGGACACGGATCAAGTAACACGAGTTTCGAAGCTTGTTTCAAAAATAGAAGTTATTTAAACTCAAAGTATGTTGCCGTGGTAACTTATTCCATGATTTCAACCTGTTTGGAAGCATGTTTTATGAACTAAACCCTCTCTATCCTTTGTGTTTCCTGCACTTTATAAAACTGAAATGCTGTTTTATCCACCCACTTATTCATTCTCATGTTATGGACATTTTCGGAAAGCCATGAGTGATAAATGACAGAATGTCCCTTTATCAAGGTCCCAGTAGACGAGGAGGCAGCATGACTGACAGCCATTCATCACCTGCAAGAGGACGTCTCACCTGTGAACCCTCCTGAAGAAGCCATCTGAACCTCCTCTCCTGCAAACTGGTCTGTTCAGGACTCAAGTTCAAGAAAAATCTTAACACTGCACAATTTCAGTTTGTGTACATAAGATATCTGTGTTTTCTGTCAGTACATGACTGGGAAGTAAATGTGAATGTCCCAAAGGTGTTAATGAAACAACAAAACTAGGGATGGCGTAAGATCTTTGCTGAGCAGCGTGCTCGCACGAAGGAACCGAAGCAGAATGTGATGTTTGTGATGTTGGTGAAGAGCTGTTGTAGTTCCTGTGATAACCTCCATCTGCAGGGATATCTGTGTTTTCTGGAGGGTTAAGATGAAATCTTTCCATAAATTTCAATCATCCAGTCTTTGCAAAAGGAGTTATTGGTCCATCTTTATCATATGCACACAGCAAGCACTCCAGAATTTGAGGAGGTTTTTTTATGCATCTAAATGAGAGAATAAAATAATTTAACGTTGATGTAATGGCAGCACACATTTACTCGGAAATATGTATTTATTTTGTAGTGATGATAACCGAGGGCAAATTGCCACGTTTGCAGTGTTATTCTCACTACTTAAACTGTAAAAATATTATTACATAATATTCTTAAGATTTAATTTGGCATTTGAATAATCTTGGGAAATGTAGCGATGTTTTGAAAAGCCTTAAATTACAATAAAGCATTTTACTTTCTTTTCGAAGACATTATCAATGTTTATTGTACTCAAGTCTGTATATCGAGCATGTTTCCACCTGTTTAATTCAGCTAATGAAGAATCTTAGGAAATAAATAAAGTCTCAAACCATAACATTGAAATAAAGATATATACTTTAAAAAAAAACAATGTTTACTCTGCTTTATTAGATCATCACATCTCCGAGCTTTCCCTTATCATCAACTGACATACACATCAGACGTGAGTGTCTAAAAAAAAGGCAGAAAAAGACAAAATGTGCGAGAATAGCAAGTGGAAACAATTTTGTATTTATTTGTCCGTAACAGCAGTAGCTGTAGACAAAAAAAGAAAAGCCCTCTCCTGATAGGGATCGTTTAAGGGAACAAAAATAGCTGCTGAGTCATCACTTTACTGAGCAGACTTCTCATCCAGACCCACTCAGACCAGAGCCGATCGTGGCAGCCTGTTAGTACAGTTAACAACACAAAAAAGTCATAATATTGTTAAAACTCTGTTCAGATATCAAAATCACCAAAAGTGCCAGGCACAAAGTGCCTAAAGTGATTACAGCTAGCATTAGACTGCAATAAAATAAAAAAAAAACACCTGTTATTTTGCATCTATCTGTGACTTTATATAATTTTAACTGAGGAATATTAACAATCCAGTGTTTTTTATACATACAGATGTAGGAACCATACAATAATTAACTTATCAAAGTTCATCAATCAGGGTAACATATAAACAAATCACTTTAAGCCGTTCTTCTACATGTAGAGTCTCATGTCAGTCTTTTCTTCCCGTTTTAGGGACTTCAGATGGATTTCTTCCCGGAAACTTTGGCGTGGAAGCTGCCACTTGAATCCACCCACAGGTGCTGCAGGTGCTGCAGGTGCTGCAGGTGTGATAGATGGATGGTTGTCACGTGGTCGAGCTGTCATTTAAAGGACAGTTAAGTGTTGGTCATGTGGCTCTTTTACAGTCCAAGTTACCCCGAGATCCCCTAATCGGAGCTGAAAGTGCAACCCACTCAGTTTTCTGAGTGGGGGGCCTCTGAACTCTGCAGGTTTGTGTTTATTGTCCCAAAACAACAACTTGTAACGGCCTTGTGTCAACGTTCTTTCTGATTCTCAAGGAATGTTGGGCAATCTGGCATGAAAGTGGTGATAACTCTATTCTCCTTTCACAGTTTTTAAAATTAATGTTTTGGTTTTTGTAACATTGCTCCTTGTGTAGTTTTCCAGTCATTAAAACTGTGTTTGTTTGTTTTTTTTTAACCAAGGTTGTGTTTTAAAGCTGGTAAATGTCCGTCTTTATTCATCCTGATGTGAGAGGAAACAAATATAGGCTGGAGTGACTAAAACTGGGTTGGAGAGATTAAACTATAATATAAGTACATGTATAAGGATGTTTAGTAATAGTTCATCGGTGAATCTGTGTTGTGTGTGTGTGTGTGTGTGTGTGTGTGTGTGTGTGTGTGTGTGTGTGTGTGGCGAGAGCAGGGCTTATCCGTAGTCATTTTGTGTTTCTCCCTCAGGATTAGACTCGTGTCTTATTAATGAAAAACTCATCAGATATCAGAGCAGCTCCCTAAGGAACCAACCAGGGTTATGAGACACATGCCAGATAAAGACCTCGTGTCTGTGTGTGTGTGTGTGTATCTGTGTGTGTCACAAGGCTAGAGAGTGTGTGCTAGCAGAAGAGAGTGGTATTTAATTTTCCAAGATGAGGGATTATCACTGGCAGAGTTTGATCATTCTGCTCTGATCTCAGGATGTTCAATCACAGCTTATCCCAAATATTAAACTCCCCGTCTTTTGTCCCCTTTCCCCTCAATCTCTAACACACAAACATATTTCCCTACACACACACACTCACACACACTCTCATGTGCAACAGTCAGGCTTCTCATTGAGTAAAGTGGCCCACTGAGCCTACTGTCAGGCTGGTGTGTGCTGTGTGATTGTTCAGCCACCTGGTGACCTTGGGGTGTAGGGGAGTCAAAGGGAGGAGGAGGGGGGGAGTATCTTTAATGTCTTATGGAGCCATCTGAGGAGAATAAATTAAAAAACTGTTATTTCTAATCCGGAGCACCAAGAACAAGTGGCACACGCGCCAAAACCTGATCCTGTGTGTTTACATGAATCTGGATGGGCTTAAACACACCCACAACATCCGCGCACACACATTCCCTGCCGCTGGACGCTCTGTGATTGTGCTCCCAAGCGGATAGACGGGTGGCGTTAGGGTGGAGGGACGTACGAGATCCTGATCTGCACTCTCATTTTCAGCCTCAGGATCTGGACCCGGGACATCTGGGTCATGTCATTACTGCAATCTTCTGCTTGTTCATTCCCAGCTTTGCAGCGGCTTAACAGTGACGGAGCTGCACACAAACACAGGGCACATGCACAGAGAGGGTCGATGTGTGTGAACATCATGTAACAGTTGTGAGCAGTGAAATTAAATAACGTCTTTAAAAAGATTAAAATGACTGATAGTGTCTTCAGTAAGACAGATTATGGGATATAGGGAAAGAAATGAGCAGTATTAAGCTGCTCTTTAATGATTGAAAATTAAAGATTAGGGACATGTCTGAGTGTGTGTCTAAGTTTCCTTGAATAACTGGACTGACTGCCGTTTCAAGAGATTTGTAGAAACAAATATTTTCAAGATTTACAACCAGTGAACTGTGCTCAACTTTTGCTGCATGTATTTCTTCGTTTACCTCGAGTGAAATAATTTGAATTTTGGGACCTAAAAGAGCTGTCAGCTGTTGGATGCAGTTATGCTGCCCTCTAGTGGTGGATACACTATTTCCGCTTTAATTTCCAATTCCCTCTATTGACCACAAGAGGGTGCTGCTGACAAGAAATAAACCTTTTCACATTAAAACGTATGTCGTGTATTTTTGTGGTAAAATATTCGTTTGTTAGCTGGCATTTATTGATCTGTCAGTACATAGTCTTGAATGTTACTTATTGTTGATTGTTCAGAGATAAAACCGGACGTATGTGTATTTTCTTAATTTAAGATTACACACACTCACAGACTCGCCATTGTGACGCACTACTGGGGTTAGGTAAACTGGAGAGCAGGTTTGCAGATGGGAATATACGTCTAGAATCCTGACCAAGATCACGGTAAAAGCTGTGCTCCAGGTGAGGCTCGAACTCACAACCTCGGCATTGCTCAACTGAATACTGTTATATAAGTACCGCGCGCTAACCGATTGCGCCACTGGAGCTTCAGCTGTGCAGGGTCGGGAAGTTGGCTTAACAACACTGGAGGTTGACGGGAAGATCAATTTTTCTGTTGCCAGCTAAGGATCTGTCTTCAGATGGTGCAACAGGTAGGATGACGTAAACTAGAAGAAGACGAGGACGTCGGTGGTCAGAGTTCAGCAGATTCACAGACCCAAAACAGTACAATCTCCGTGCTGCATTCAAGGACCCCCAAAAGGCTCGAACAAATCCAAGCCCGCATAAGAGGAGCCACAAAGAATGAGAGTCTGTTCAACAATAATTATCTTAGAAAAATCTTCTCTCACACCAACAACCCTCCTGTCCTCCTTCACGACATCCATATACCTCCTCTTTGGTCTTCCTCGAGGCCTCTTGTCTGGCATTTCACACCTTAACATCCTTTTCCTTATATATTCACTATCCCTCCTCTGTACAAGTCCAAACCATCTCAGTCTGGCCTCTGATTTTATCTCCAAAACATCTAACATGTGCCATCTCTCTGGTGTACTCATTCCTGATCCTATCAATCCTTGTCATTACTAAAGAGAAAATCAACATTTTCATTTCTCAAAATTAATTGATTAAAATTTTGCAGCTACTGTATGTATACATAAACAGTGCTGTGAAAAAGTAATTGAACTGCAGTAAAGAAGCATCAGGAAGCCCATCAAGCACCAGGATCATTTTCTTGTTAGTATTCAGTTTATAAATCATGAGGTGAAGACCTCTGGACATCAGTTTGGTGTCAAGAAAGGCAGGAAAGAAGTCATTTCTTTCCTGAGGAGAATAAATAAAAAATCCAAGACACATTGAAGTTTCTCAAGACAGCATGAGACTGGTTTAATGTTTTCTTAATTTCTGCTCTTCCAGCTGATTAGGAAATATGGGAAAAACATCAATCATCCACTGATTTAAAACTCATATCAACAGTGAAACTGTCTGAGAAAATCCATGTTTGGGGTTTGCTTCTCATCTCTCTTACAGTTCCACCTAAAAACATAAATCAAGAATGGCATCAAAATGTTCCCATTGTTCCAGAAGATCTGTATACTTTTCAAAATGATGTTAAACATCGCCAGGAAAATGTAATAAAGTGATTCAGATAGCACCTAGCTGTGAAGTTTGGGATCTGTAGCCAAGGAGTTCCTCAGATTTTAATCACATCCAACAGCCGGGGTCATTCATCTACAGCCAAGTGGACAAGCAGATAATTACAAATTGTGATCAACTCGGACAGATGGAGATAGATGGAGAATGGGTCTCCATCACTCGGGATTTGGTCCAGATATTGATATCCTGCATGCCCGAGCAAATTGCAAAAGTTTTGGATAAAGAAGGATTAATGCTGTAAATAAAGACTTGAATAAATCCGTTGTATTTGCCGATAAAGCCTCTTCAAAAAAGTGCTGAAAAATCCTGTGAAGAAAACGAAATCTTCATGAAATCACATGGGAGAAATTCTTTAATTTCAAATAGATGATTTTAAGTTGTTCATGGGCTCCAGAATTAGGTAAACCTCTAGTATTTTAAAGTAATCTCAATTTAAAAGAAACAGCCTGTAGTTATGTATACTGGTAACATTTGTGAATCCAGACAAATGAATTCTCCAAGTCGTTAGTTGGTGAAATTTAGCAGCCATGTATAAAACATGCTTTTTTGGCTAATTATTGTTATTCTAAAACTTTGGGATCAAAGGAGTAATAATTAAAGATGCTGTGAAGATAGTCCAGCCTTAGCCCAACCCATGTAAACCTTTATGCTTACAACCAAAATTGTGAAAAAAAACCTCTTTATTCCTCACCTTGGTCTCAAATTGTATTTTTTTTTTTTTGGTGGTATTTCATCACAGTGACATACAGGCTCCTTACCCGTCATCTGCCACCTGTGACACAAGGGGGTGGACAGAGGGAACGAGTACGTGGTTGGTAGATGGGGCAGGATGTCAGAATAACACAGAAACCACAGCCCGCCATTGTTGCTTTTATTTTTATTTTTTTTTCTCAGCATATTCATAATTCAACACATGACAGACAGGAAACACTAACGTAATCATTCAAAATGAAAGAGAGAAGAAATCATGTGACCCGCTGGTCAAAGACATGCAGTGGCAATGCCCACTTAGAAAAAACAAAACAAAACAAAAACAAAAACTTAGAATAAACAGATCCAAAAGCCGGGCAGGGTGAACCAGCAACTTCTGGAGGCAATATTGACAGGCAGCAGGAGAACAGAGGTCTGAGAAACATGAAAAACCTGACTGTCGGCTTTAAAGAAGAAATGCAATGAAGATGCTTTTTAAGAGGTGGCAAACAGCTGCTGGCAAGGTTATAGTTAATTTTCCCTCTGGAGTTCAGAGGTAAGTCCCAGCCTTAAGGGAGTATGACAGATCCATGCCCTTTTTCTGCTGCAGAGGAAGTGCTTTAGTACCCTCGTTGGAGTGAGGTGGCCATAGAAAATGGATGAGAAGAATTTACAGTAATGTAATGAGATATACAGCGTATCATACAGTGATTTCTGGGGGAAACAACATTCCCTGTTTTGTTTTTTAATCTGCCAATTCATGTTGAACAGCTGAGAGCTTTTAGGGAGCTTTGAAAGGTCTCCGGGTCATCTTTCTTCACCTCCTGCTCCTGCTCATTTACTTCGGCCGCAAAACTGATGGAAAGACGCAATTTAAAGCTGCCGCTTCCTAAAAAGCGGCTCCGGTCTCAGCTCACTGAAGTTTACGGGGTTTTTTTTTTAATGCCAGAGTTGGACGTGTGTCTCTTCTTTAGTATTAAAAGCCTAAGTCCCTTACAAATACAGTCCTAAGCCCTCCCTTCCCACCCCCATCTAAATCCAGCCCCTCCCCAAAAATACCTTTATACGAAGTGATGAAACTTCACGACAATTCACCATCAACACAAAGGTCACACAAAGTTCCACTGTTATTTCCGAGCATGAAATCCAAGAGCAGCGCACAACCTCCTCGTTGCCTTGCGCTGTCGGCGTGATGGCGCTCACGTACACGCTCTTCCACGTACTCATGCACCCAGATACGGTATTTACACGTACAAACACTCTCCCCGGGGAGTCGAAGACAGGCAAGCGCTTGCAGTCAGGTTTATGTTTATCTTGCCTCGCCTTCACGTTCCTCTGTTGCCAGACAGCTCGTTTAAGCGTTGTCAAGGGGGACTGGGATGGTATTTACAGGACTAAATAAATAAATAAATAAGAACAAAACAGAGGACTCGTGGAAAGAACAGCCGGTTAGATGTTTGAATTCATTAGTGAGGATGCAGGTGGGGTGTGAAGGTCAGAGAGTCCGTAGCCGGTCAGTCGTGGATGACAATGGGGCCGCGCATCCTCAGGCTGGGGTGAGGGTGGGGGGTGAGGACAAGCCCCTGCGGCGGGCCCTGGGAAACCCTGCGCAGCATGATTTGCTCACAAGGCTGCCTACAAGCATGCCTCAGCTGGGAGCGCGACAGCAGCCGCCGGGCCCTCCTGGAGGGTGAGAGACAGGATGGTGCATGAGTGAGGACGAACAGATATATTAACAGCAAAAACTGTAAATGTATTCTCACTGAAGCTTTGCTCCTGAACTAGAACACTGCACTCTTAAAGTAGCCATATTATGCTATTTTCTTATTTTAATCTTTGCTCTCTAAAGAGTAGCTCTGCACCAGGCAGAACTGCAAAAAGTCCCAGTTAATTCAGACTGACAATTACATGGAGAGACTTTTCCAGAGAATGAGAAGATTAAAGCATCTTCAAGTGTCTTCTGATTCCTGGGGGAACTTCACTGTGTGGAAGGTCCTGTCATGACCATATAAGGTCATTAGTTCCATCTTAAACAAGACAGCTATCTTCTGAAGTTCCCACAACCCAGGGTCTGTGACACCTCACAAATCCTGTTTTTTTTTAGCCCTGGGTCATGTGTAAGATGAAAACTTATCATTATATGTTGTAGATAAGTCAGAAAACACAGAGAAACATAATATGGCCCCTTTAAGTTAATTTGAGCATTCCTGCAAGACTAAAATTTTGGAAATATACTTTTAAAGTTAAATTTCTCTGACAACTGAATGAATAATGTGGCAAATTTAGATTACTGTAAATAATACCCTATACTATATAATATAACATACTGTCTAATATAATAAAATTTACAATAAAAAATATTTTCAGGTGGTGAACAATAACAGGTAGGATTTATTGAGCAAGTATTCACAACATAGCCTACCATCTCCACCTGTATTAACTGCAACACTGGCAATCAGACTCTAATAACAGACATTGAAATTATATGTGGAAAACATTAAGTGTCTTTAACATGAATTTGAATTTTTGTTGTCTTTAAGAAACATTTTCTCAACAACTCGGCGTGCTGAGGACAACAGAGTGACTGAAAGCTCAATGACTATTACTAAAAAGGTCTCAAGTGTTCCTGTTTCCATACCTCTGTTCTACATTTCCCATATGTCCTGGGACAGTCTGTTCACATAGTTTCTGTAAATCAAAAAGTTTCTCATTATAATAGAAGTTGTTGGGATGTTTTTTTTCTTCTTAAATCTTCCGAAAGAGTTTAGACATGTTCCTTTAAAATGGCACATAAACTGTAACAACTAAAATTTTAGTTTTTTTTTTTTTTTTTTTTGGAAGAGTCCTTATTGTACATTTCAAGGTTTATGCTTTAAAAAATCCATCCATCCATTTTCTACACCCACTAAATCCTGTACAGGGTCACAGGAGTCTGCTGGAGCCTATCCCAGCTTATTTCAGGTGAATGGCAGGGGTACAACTCAGAAAGGTCACCAGTCCACACACACACACACACATATATATATATATATATAAAGAGAAAAAAAACCTACAGGCTCTCACACATACCTACGGAAAACTCAGAATCATCAGTCAAAGTCAAAGTACTCAGAGAGAACCCACGCAAGCATGAGGAGAACATACAAGCTTCACACAGAAAGACTTCTCCCAGGTCCAGGAGTCAAACCAGGAACCTTCTTACTCCAAGACAACAGGGCTAGACACTAAACTACCATGCTGGCCTGTTTGAACAGATATATCTATATATCTATATCTATATATATATATATATATATATATAGATATATATATATATATATATATCTATATATATATATATATATATATATATGTATGTGTGTGTATACATATATATATACACACACATGTAAA
>JAOWBL010000011.1:8081200-8148562 GCA_028564865.1 Zenarchopterus dispar | reverse complement strand
TATATATATATAAATGAGGTATATTACTGTAGTAACCAGCATCCAGTGTTAGGTGTTTTGGCTCCTGTGTCTTTAAGCCCCTCCCCTTCCCTAAGGCCACAGCTGCATCTGAGAGAAAAAACAGGTTTTTCCAAACAGTTGGGCTTTTTGAAATTTGGCCTTTAAACTTCTGTTATTTGAGTTTTCACTTTTTTTTTTTTTGTCTTTAATTTGTATCTTTATAGATCAAGTCTCTTGAGACACTTTAAGATCCCCTCAGCTCATCTAAGCTGCAGCCACTGATTCATGGTTTCATCTTTTTTGTTTCCCCAAATAATGTGGATCTCCAATTCATATCAAAAACCACAGCACAGAAACTATGACTGCTTCATGCCAAGAACAAATTTACAAGGAGCTCAACAAACTGGCAGAGGACAGTTTGATCACTAGGTTGTTTGGTTGTAAAATTGTTATATCGGCTCAACACTGGACTCCGTTGGGACTGTGTTTTTCAGCAATGGAGCATCTAGAAAGCAACAAATTTGGAGTTTAAACTGGTTCATGTGATTTGATATGAACTCAACAGTTCACTTTGAGGACAGTGAATTGCAACTCCAGGCTGAGCAACAACTAAATTAATGAGGATTCAATAAAGACAAGTGGAACATTTCCAGGAGCAGCAGTACAAATATATTGGATAAGAGAGACAAAACTGTAAAGAAGCTCTGGGGTAATTTCAAGGTTGGCTGCTGTGGGCTTTTTAAAAAAATAAAATAAAATAAAAGAAGCTTTTAACAGCCCACAGAAACCAGCCCCACTAAACCAAAGTCTGTGGGACACGGAGCTATAGGACACAGCGCTAATGGAGTTCAACTGGAGACAAATGCAAGGTACATGACCACAATGTCAGGTGATAATTCATGCTTTCCTACAGGGAATTTGGGATTTTAACCTCCTCGAGAACTCTCTTTTTCCTCCTCTTGGACTGTTCTCTAACCAACACTGTTGATGTTTTTCTTGTGCTGTGAATGGGAATCAGATCCCTGTCAGTCAAATGAGTCCGTTACATTATGTGTCTGCACATGCCTGGAGGAATTCAGCTGTGAACCATAACAAGTACAACAATTAAAGATATCTCTGATAGCTTTGCACTGCTTTGACATTTTACAAGCATTTTTGCATTGTCATAAGCAAGCAGCCTTCAGTTTTGAAAACTGAATCCACCCCAGAAATGCAAAAAAAGGGAGTTCCTCAAACAACCACTAGGGGCTGACTCCCAAGCTTAAGAGCGGTTTATTCGTCTGCGCCGAGCTGATGACATACATGCGTCACAGTGGGGGATCTTGTCTCATAACTGCTGTTGTACCCTGCCAAGCATCTCCCAAAAATGAAAGTATCTGTTGGTTTGATAAGAACTGCAATATATGTGATTCGCCTGCTTGGTAGCATTGTGTTTCCTTTGACTTGTTTCCTGCCACAACTCCATTTTCAAGCTGTACAGGAAGAACGATTGCTGAAATGTAGAAAAAATTACTATTGTTTTATTTATCAGCTCAAACTTGCAAAAGTTATACCATTCTTTAGTTGTTGGTAGGTCTGGGCTACATAAAAGAAATCAGCAAAAGGAAGGAACTGCCAGCTACAACTACGACGTAGCTCCTGTGCATGGGTCACATGTGTAGTTGCCACGTCAAACTATAAACCACAGTTTAGTTAGTCCCACCCCAACCCCCAAACCCCTGGTAAAAAAAGATGTCTATATCAATATACCACAAATTTACACATAATTGTGTCAAATGGTTAGCTTCTTAGCTGTGAACTAAGAGCTAAAGGAGCATAAACAGCATTCATTTTAAAACAAGAGCCCCCTGTACTGGGGACATATGTCATTATAGAGCAGGAGCCTAAAATAGGCTAGAATAGGCTGGAGTTAAGAGGTTATAGTAGAGCTTATATTGTATGGCTGACTATCTAAGATCTCTGATCGTTATTTATTTTATTTATTTATTTTTCTTTTTGGAGAGTTACGTTTTATTGCCATTTTATATCAGTAAACAAATTAGACCATTGATTTTAAACTGTGTCCAGATACTTTACACAGTGTACTAGGTAGGGCCATTTGGAGTGGGAGGATCCCCTTGGGAGAAAATGTCCATGTTGCTGGCCGGCCCCCTGCCGGGTGTATTTCATCCACAGTGGGCCAGCCAGGGCGAGAACCGGCACATGTAAGAGACGCAAGAGGCCCGCGGCAATGTCGGCTACTCACCCAACCCGCCTTGAAAGACAGACCAAGGAGTGTAACGCACGCCTGGGTCAGAGGGCTGATCAGATGTCGCTACCAAAACGACATCTAAAACAGGGATGGACAAATTCGATCAGGATGAAAGTAAGGTCAAGTCAGTTAGCATCATAGGTTAGGCTAAGCTAAAGTAGCTAGCTTGTGGGAACTTAGGTAAGGTAGGTGTGTTACAACCAACTTCCTTGTTTGTTGTGCCCATTTACCCATTTTTTGGAGAAACCGGGGGGTTGGGTCGAGTCAGCTCTAGCAAAGATGGAGGTGACCAAAGCTCCCACATTTGGGCTTCAAAGGTTCGTTTTTTTTCATCAAGTTTGGGGTTTGAACCACTCCTTTAAAAAACCAACTGTGGATGACATCACAGAAGGAGTGACCCGTTTTCTTCACACAGTCTGTGATCGTTGAATTTTCATCTTCTTATGCTCTCATTTTTGTCCACTTGATGAGGCAGAATTGCTGTTTTACTTACAAGTTTCACCATCTCTATTTCCGTTTCTCCTTGCCACCCCCTTCCCCGTACAAGTGGGAGTGATATCTCACCCCCGCTCACTGTCCCCTCAAACAGTGTGTTTCTCATCACACAAAAAGAGAGAGGGAAAAGAGACAGAGCAGGGAGAATGAATCTTCCATTCATCCCTCATTAGCATCAGAGCAGATCTTTTATTCAGAGAGCCATTAATTGTCTAACTGGGAGGGTGAATAACAGTAAAATATAATGAAGGGTGCAGACTTCAGACTGATGCCGTCTCAGTCACGCATCCTCCAAATCCACGTTGATCTGGGGGGTGAGTGATCCATGTGAGTGCAGGCCATGGTTAATGCGGTAATGATATTTCCACTCAGGGCCCAGCGGTGCCTGACTCCATCTGCACCAGTTAGCAGCTCTAATTTTAGCCCCAGTGGTCCGAGGGCGGCTGTGAGAGTCGGGTGCCATGCCTCATTTAGGCACAGACTTAATGGAGGAACATCTTTCTTTTGCGCACATGAATACTCCAAACTTTGATTAGTTATGTGCACTGAAACACGCGCGCACACGTACATGTGGGGAGCGTGTAGAGGAAAAACATAAATGCCTCTTTAATCAACTCCAGACTAAGTTATGTTTACGTAGTGATGAAAGTACAGACAAACAGGACATGTATGTGTGTGATCTGCTGTTTAAAGATCTTAATTTTCTTTCTTTTTTTTTTTTTTTTGATTTTGAGAACATTTTCTTCACCAACTGATTTGCTTCTCTGAGGCTCAAACATAAATTATTTGCCTCTGAGGTAAGAAAAAAAAAAAACACTCAGCCTTTTCCAGTCACGCCTGACCACATTGAGTAAATAGTTTTTGTTGTTGTTATTTAACAGGAAAGCAAAGTCTTTTATCTCACTTTTAAGTGACTCAGCAGATGCGTCATCAAATCCTTGATTTAATTTGACTCACTTTGAGCCATAAAAAACATCTTTACTACCCCCTTGGCTGATCTTTGAGGCTTCACCTATGGATGGCATTTTGCATTAAAAGCTCACATCACAATAATATGATATTACAATAATGAGGTAGTGTTCATCAGCAATAATGATGATGATAATGATGCAACGCAAGCGGCCCTAATGGAATGAAGTGGTGTACATTTCCAGTCTCAGCGGTTGAAAAAAAAACACTTTGACAATATACATCCCAGTTCACTGGACTGGAAGGTGTATGATGTGATGTTAGGAACAGAAAAAAGTGGGTAAACAAAATATATAAATATTGGGAGTTAAGTATATCTGGTTTCCATTTGGATTATATTTAGGATTTTTTTTTTTTTAGTCAGATCTCGTCACAGAGGCTAAAACAAAGCAGTTGTCCTCGTTTATTTACTTGTCACAAACATGCGATTTTCATTGTCAGAATGTTCAGAGGAAATGTGACTTGAGACAAATGGGTTCAATAACCCCGGAGATGAAGGATGGAAAGAGTTACAACCCCTGCTCACGTTCACTGGTCATGTTGAAGTAAAGAGGGAGCTGCAGCTGGTGGTCTCAGGGCGGCAAAAACGTGTGACTCAGACACAGGAAGTGGCTTTTAAGTGCTCATTTCTAACTTCCTTTAAATACCTCTGCCAAGAAGGTTATAGTGGTGTTTATCTCTTTGTTGGCAGGGTTACTCAGCGATGGATGGATTTCAGTTTCTTTTTTTAATTATTATTTATTAAATCTGGGGTTTTGTCCAATGTAGATTCATTTTTGACACACACACAGAATCAGTCAATCAGAAGACAAAAAAAGGCCACCTTGGCTTACCTGGTCTCCCGGGTGACGAGGAAGAAGCTGTCATCGGGGGCATCGATCCAGTTGGGGCGTCTCTTTCGGATCATCACTCCGCCCCTCGTGTTTCCAGTACTGCTGTTACGGCCATTATGCTGCGAAATGAAAAGAATAAATAAATTTTAAAAATGAGGATCATTTTATTGCAATGAGCAATGATGCACACGTTCACAATTTGTTCCTGTAAGTTAATCAACACCTACCATCAGAGCTCCACCTGTTGAACCCGGAGTCTCTGCAAAAACAAAACCACAGCAATGAGAAAAAGATGCAAAAGTAAACATGAAGGAAGCTCTCTGTTGCGTATATATTATTTGGTTTATTTAGTTTTAACACATCCATGATGTGCAACAATTGCTATTTCAAATTTCAGCTAAAATATTGATTTTATCAATAAAAACAAAACAAACAAAACAAAACAAAGCTGGATCATTGAAATGATCTAGATGACTCCCATCTGCTGATTTGTTTCTTATTAGATTTAGTTGTCATTCTCTCAAATTAGCTAGTTTGGATAAGAAATGTGAAAAAAAGGTCATCAGCTCAAGGTGTCTTCCTGCTAATCGGATTTTATTAAACTAAATGATGAAAATAAACATTGGATATCAACTCTTTTTGGTCCCTAAGGTTAATTCACATTAAATGTAACTTAAATAAAAGAAAGGAGCAATGGATCTTCCAATTTAGCTCGGGGCGTATGGGGAGTGGGGGGAGGCGAGGGGGTCTCCTTAGCAACAACAACCCACCATTACCTTTGTGTTATTAGCTGGGGTAATTTTTTTTTTTTTTTTGAAGAAAACAGTTGTACCTGAGCGCCTGTCTGGCTCAGCCCTGCTGTGGTGATGGTAGCTGCGCTTTCCCAGCATGCCGTGGGGGCCATGTGGGAGAGAGGAGAGGAGGCGACGAGGGGGAGGCGTCTGCAGGCCTGGGGTGCGGTGGGAGCGATGGGTGTGGGTTGCAGGACGAGACTCTGGAAGAGACACCACACTGGAGCTGCATGAACTAGCTCCTATAGGCCCTCTGAATAATTGATGCTCATATTTTACTGGTTCGACACCCACACAGAAGAGAGAACTAAAACGAGTCTGGTCTCATCTGAGTGTGTTTACCTAGAAACTGCAGAACACTGGTCAGAGTGCTCCTTTGGGCGGCCCTGGTTTTGGGTAGACGAGTCCCCTGCCCTTCCGACACCCTTAACATGTCTAAACACACACACACACATACAGATATCGGTGTCAGTCGTTGCACGGTCTCTGACTGCACGCGCCCCCACTGAAGTGGTACCTGACCAGAGCCTGCTGAGGCTCTTAACAAATGCATTTTTTATTTTGATAAGAAATGTCTCGTGTGACTGGAAGGAAAAGCATCATTTCAAATGTACTACTGAGGGAAAAATGGGGATTTGATGGACAGCATGACCACTGGGAAGAAAACACAACAAAACAAAAAACCTCCTCCTACATGCAGATGCAGGTATCAGTACATGCTTACATGCACGCTCAAAATAAAACAAACAAAAAAAATGTATTGCAAGCACACATACAAACATGAGGGCATTATGGGAGTATGTACTGAATGCTGAATCCATGCTGGGAGGGTAGGGATGCTGGCGTGGCTCCTCTGAGTGTGGTGGAGTTGATGGACAGATAACACGGACACATGAAGCACAAGGACTCGGAAGAGATGCTTTCAGGTGCGACTTTATTGGAGATCTACTCTCACATTCACACAGTAATGAAAGTAAAGAGCAAAAAAGAGGTAGAAGATGAGAAAATTGCCATTAGAAAATGAAGGATGATGTGGCAAACTACAGAGAGAGAAATGAGTCGGAATGGCAAATCCTGTCCCAAGGATTTACAAGAGATGGCATCAGGATGGATTTGTATGAACACTGCATGATCAGAACAAGGGAAATTATCTGAGTGGACAGGATGGCGAGGTCCCGTCCTACAGTAGGGGAGCTGGTCTCTCCGTGAGTGAGCCTGATCTACAGTGGGCAATGCGGCCAGCAGCAAAAGACTTCACAAGAAGCGACTTTTTCTTTTTTTTTCTTTTTTAAGTAGTCTTATCTTCTCCCCAATGTTTCTTTCTTTTTTTTTTTCAAGTTTCAGCAGTCCAAAAAAAAAAAAAAAGTATTCTAACCTTCAATCCAAACACAATTCAGGTCGTTTAATAAACCCACAAAAACAAACAAAAAAAATAACCAAACACACACACAAACGAAACAGAATGAGGGGATAAATGCGTGTGCAAAAGGACAAAACATTTTAAAAAATGGTGACGGTAAACACACCAAAGCTGAGGTTCAGTATTTACAGTGAACATTTTTGGCTGCTTAGTCATGACAGCACAGACTGGACGCACCTTTGTTTCTCAGGGGCGCCGTGCAAAATAGAGCTTTCTCTTAGTAAAATACATTTAATCTACATCTAACTGCAGCAAATGTGTGGCTCAGACAAGAATACAACTCCGACTGGAAGCTATTACGATCTACTTCACTTGTGTGTATATTTTTAAATTGTTTTAACTGCAAGTGTAGTTTTGTGGAAGAGCCCTGTTTAATCCTTAAATCTTTGTGTGTAATTCAAACAATGGCTTTCAGTTCACAGTTACCAAGAACCATCACAGACAAAAAAAAAACAAACAAAAAACAAAAAAATAAAATAAAATAAAAACAAAACAAAAAAAACAAATGAAAAGATGATCAAAACTCAGTTATGAGGACAGGCAGTCTTTATTGGAAACGGGGGATGGGAGAATACAAAAAACAAAATAATAATAACAATAATAATAAAAACAGAAAGAGAAACAGACGGGAGGAGGGCAGAAACGGGCAGCGATGGGGGTTGATGGTGGGGCAGTCAGGGTGAGGAGAGGTGAAGAGAGGGTGTGTGTGTCGTGTGTGTATGCTGCGTTTCGTCTGCAGATGTGTGTGTCTGTGGCCATGTGGCAGAAGTTAGGAGGAATTGAAAGAGCTCTTACACTCTGCCTTTATGGCCCCACAGTTAATGGGGACAAAGGGCCGGCGCGCAGCACGGCGCAGCCTGATGATGTCACGGCACATGTGCCGGGCCAGCTTGGTGAGGCGGGTGGCCTGCAGCAGGAAAGCCTGCTTGGTCTTCATGGAGGACTTTGGGCTGCCGCTGTTTCGCATCGGCACCATGTGGTTGGACTGGCGAGGTGCGTGACCCCTGGAGCGAGACTCCTGAGATACAAAAAGGCGAGAAGCAAAGATGTAGCAATCAATACAGTTAAACTACGGCCAAAAGTTTAAAAAAAAAGTTTGAAAAGGCTGTAAAACACAGGAATTGCCTCAACTCAATAATCACCTTAGACTGTGGTATAGTGAGGTGTCTGCTAATATTGAAACCACCACTTAGGATAATCATAGTCTCCAAAATCACTTTAAAATTAAACCAGTGCCCTTCTGAAAGTAGTTTGGACTTAAACCAAAAATTTAATTGGTCACAAAGGGAGATTTATAGCTGTGCTGTTGCATTTGGCTGCACATGCAATCAGATACATTTTCTAGCCGTTACAGGTTGAACAGAGCACGTCTAGTTAACAGCAATGAGACTGCAAATCAATTCCCTGGGATTAATATTTAAAAATAGTATATGTCAATATTAATTTGGTGTAATGTGTTTTGTTTTTTGGGGGGTGTGGGGGGGGGATTACATTGACAAAGTAACCCATGCTGACTGCTGTTACGGCATTTTGTTGCTGGTCATAATGAAGCGAACAATCTTGACGCAGCATCTCACATCTGATTGGTTTTTCAGTTAAAATAGCAACAATCAAAAGTGAAATGTATGTGAATTTATTAACAGTAAATACGTAAAATACAATGCAGGACGTAGCAAACATGATTAATAAGTGTTACTTACATACTGTAAACGTCACATTTAACAGGCCTGCATATCTGCTTTATCTTAAACATTTTATTTTACTGGAATGTCTCACGACTAGGAAATAGTCGTGAGGCAATCAATCCACTTCAACTCTTTTTATTCTCAAGTTGTTGTCATCAGTTTCAGAACCTGCATGTGTGACATTTTAGACTGTAATTGTGCATCTATAAAAGAAAAAAAAAAAACTTTTAGCCACTCTTGCAGCTCTGGCAGGAACGCTGTCATTGAAAATTAGAGTGTATCAATGCCAACAGGAGCCTGCGACTATTGCAGAGTCATCGGATGTGAGACAGGATGCCAATTAAACACTTGCCTCCTGCATTCAAAAGCCAGATGTTAGCTGATTTTATTTTCCTCACCAGTGTAAAAACAACAACATTTAAATTTAAAGCTGCTTTCATACTTAATCTTCCCTGTATTTTAAACATGCTCCATTAGGTGGGGCTTACATTGGTTGCTGGGCTGGGGGAGGTCCTCTCCTCGGGGCCCTCAGCTCTGCTCGGCATCTTCAGACCACCATACTTCTTCCAATACATCCAGCAGGAAACGCACAGACGGCACTGCATGTTTGGAGGCCCCCACGAGTACCATTGGGCTGACTGCATGGCTGTTAACGCACAAAATGCATTAAAGGCTTCTTAGATGAATTGCAGGAGCAAACTAGTCTCAAGATAAACAGAACATCGACCTCTTTCTGACGGTGTTCATCCTTCCCTAAATAATTCTATCAATATCTACACTCCACAAGGACACTCACTGCATGCCGGATATTGACCGTAGGCCTCAAACAGACAAATTAAACATTGTCCACATTGGTGTTCTGTTTAAAAGCAATGAGTGCAGACTTTAGGGTCAGCTAATGCTAATAGAAGCATTGTTTGCATGTAGTTTTAATCAACATTCCTTGTACGAGTTCAGGCTGCATAGTAACATTTAGGGCAGAAACAAAACAAAAAAACAGCCATTTATTGTGTAAAATAGTTTTAAAAGACTGAAATTACACTGGTATTTTCTTTTTGAAATACCAGTGTAAAAAGAACATATAAGTTTGGAACCGCTGGTTGGAGAAAATAAGGAATTTAAAGACGAGTTTTTATGAAACTGAAGGACATGATAGGTTCAGAGTTTGCTTTCATAAATTGTTTAGTCAAAACAAAAGCATATATTAAAGGCATCTCCAGCTCCTACAAATATTAGAAAATCTTCAAATATGAACCAGTCCGTGTTACTCTACTCACATTTGAAACCAAAACAGGAGATGATAGGTGCATTTCCATTAGTGGGAATTCTGGGTACATTTTTTTGGAACTGGATCATTGACGCGTCTCAGTTACCAGGAACGACCCTGTAAAAGTGGCCTTCAGGAACCTTTACAGAGAGAAAAACGTTCCTGTAGTAGGAGAGGTACTCAGATTGGTAAACAGGAAATTACCGGTGGGGTCTCTGCTAACCGGGATTTCTAAATCACATTCAGTCCTCCCACATGAACGTAAATCATGTGAACACAACTCATTTGAACCTATTGGATCAGAGACATCTCAATCACTAATAGGAAAATATTGTAAGTAGCATCCAAAAATGCGCATTACCGCCACCTGGTGGTCGGCTGTGTTATTTGTTCAGTCAGTGGTTCTTTTGTGGCGCTCCAGTCTAATGGAGAGACGCCAGCTGAAGGGACAGAGGAGACTGTCGGCCCTGTTAGAGGTTCCTGTCTGGCAGGTTTTACCCTGAACTCCTGCTGGTGGAAACACACCTCATAATGACTTTTTTTTTAATTTTTAAAACAGCTGTTGTAATCAAAAACTTGGAAATTAAAGGAAACCTTCTCTTTTACAGTCAGAACTGTTTCCCTTTCCTTTCATTTTTAACTGGTCTTTTTTTTCCTTTTAGTATTTTTAGTTCCCACTTGCCAGTCTCTGTAACAAAACTTACTGTAGCAGCTCTCGCAGGCTCTGCCCCCTCCTGCTGTATGGAAGGCACCGGGGCCCGCTCCATTCACAGCTGCCATCTTGCCATTGGTCATTGAGATCTGGTTGGGGTTGGGTTTATTACTATTGGAGAAAGAAAAAAATTAGGACTGAGAATGACTGCAGTACTGTCCAAAAAACAAAAACAACTCATCTTTGGAGCAATTGACACTTACTATGTAGGGATATAAACCTGCTTCAGTTTGCTTTCTGCTTCAGCTGCCTTCAGTCTCTTCTGCTCATAGAGAAACAGAAAATGTGATTGTTAGCAACAAACTTTAAAAAGGAAGTGGTTTATATGGGCATTCTTTCAGTAGAAGCAAAACCTTTATCCAGTGACCTCTAAACCCCTGTTCTTTTTTTTCATGCTTTTTTTAAAAAAAAACATTGGGCTGAGAATTTTTCAAAATTTTATTCATCCAACCAATGTTACACAAAAACTGGGATATGGAATAAACTCCCAGCCTTTAAGCCAGGGATCCAATATTTCCTACTTCTCCAGAGAGATGAATGGTTTTAGAAGTTTCAAAGTCTTGAGTTGGATGTGAAATGACATTAAAAAAAAAAAAAACCTGAGCTACAAATGAGAAGTATGAGAATTTAGGAGATCTTTCATTTCACAGGAGGAGAATAACTAATGAACAATGCTTTGGTAAAATTGTAATGATTGAATATTTTACTGCTTACATGGTGTAACATTTAATAAGTTTCTAAAGACAAAACCAAATATTTGTAATCCATTTTTAAGAGACACCTTGCAGCAGCCAGTAAAGTAAAACAGAAGGAAAGGGGAAATAATTGTGGAGAAATCACATGAACAGGGGTGTTCAATTCAGGTCCTCAAGAGCCAGTGTCCTGCAGGTTTTAGGTGTCTCCCTGCCTCTTCACACCTGATTCTAATTAATGGTTGTTAACAGGTTGTCATCGAGGTCTGAACAAGTCTGTCAATGACAGTCATTTGTGTCATGGTGTGAAGAAGCCGGGAAACATGAAAAACATACAGGACAGCGGCTCTTTAGGACCAGGGTTGACCACCCCTGGCGTAGATGTCAGTCTGATAGGTGGAACAATTAATCTTACATGAACTTTACAAAATACACAAATTTAGCTTTTTTTCTTTTTAATTTATTTTTATGACTCTTAAAAAGACATTGTATGGATCGATTTATACTTTTTAAATCATGTGATGTGCAAGGATATGTGGAGAGAGAAAAAAAAACACTATCACAGCTCACAGCAAGTTTTCTGTAGAGAAGTGATACAAACCGGACCGGTTTCTATTTTTATCCAAGTCAGGAATATTTGGATCATGTCTCAAAATAGGGGTGACCAACCCTGGTCCTTGAGAGTCGCTGTCCTGCATGTTTGACACGTTTCCCTGCTTCTTCACACCATGATACAAGTGGCTGTGTCATTGACAGACTTGTTCAGACCTTGATGACAACCTGTTAACGACTATTATTGAGAATCAGATGTGTTGGAGCAGGGAGACATCTAAAACATGCAGGACAGTGGCACTCGAGGACCAGGGTAGACCACCCCTGTCTTAAAAGAGAAAAAGATACAACATAAAAACTTTTTCTTTTTTTTTTTAACTTGTGAAGCTTATACAGTTTCCACTGCAGCATTATGTAGTATTTGTGTGCAGAAAAGTACTGATAGTTTTTTATATTTTTTATCAGCATGGATCAGTCATGCTTCCCTATGACAGGTGAAGAACAAGAAACTCAGTGTTACAAACCTATCTGGATGGAAAATACATGCAATTTAAAACACTTTTGCACACATCTGGAGGGTAGTGCACATTAGGGATCTCCAGATGATATAGAAACATTGTCAAAATTAAACTATTTGGCAGCGACTTTGTGATTATTAGTGACTGAAATATTGCAAAGTCTGCTGTTCTCTTAAAAGTTTCAAAAATCTCAAGTTTGCAGGCGTCTTATTTTACTCCGTTTACAGCTGATCTGAAAAGGATGTAAAATTAATTGATCCGCAGTGCAGTCAGCTGTCTGGTATTTTGATAAATCAGTTATTGACGAGCAGTGGGTGATGAATGTTATTTGCCATAATGTCACATGAAAACTAAGACTTGTTTGTTGCATCTGGCCATGCTTGTTCTACAGTAGAATAAAAGAAAAAAAGATGCATTTTAATGTTAAAACAATGGGTGTAAACTTTAACTCAACAGGGCAACAATGGGCCAGTTAACACCGTGGGACTGTCCACAGCAATAAGATGAAGACACAATATCTTTATTGCTTACAAAATACAGCAGTAATCTCACCTGTTGCACATATCTGTCTGTGGTCTTCCACATGTAGTAGTACTCTATGATACTGGTCAGAGACTTCCATGGCAGCTTCCCAAGCACAAAGAGCAAAATGTGGAGTGAGGACGGAGACGGAAAGAGAGAAGAGCGCAAATTAATGATATTAATATCTCATGTTCTTGCCATCTGGGTGTGAAGCCCTTATGTATATTCATGAGCGAGAGACATCGTGACCACAGAGGCTGAGAGCTACTGGCTTCGCTTGCTCTGGTCCCAGATGAAAACACACGTAGTGATTCACACATTTAATAACTATTCATGAGCACCTGCCGCTGCTGTATACACCCATAACCTGACTTTATTGTTCATATAAAAGTAGATGGTGGGGAGAAAAGTTATATTAATAAAAAAAAAGAAAAAAGAAAATATTCATCCCTGAGAGGTTTGACGGGCCTGTTAAAATTCTTAAATGCGTCTAAAGAACCGATCTCTGTTCAGCTTGAACTCAGCAAATTACAACATATTTCAAAAAATAAAGGTAATTCCTTCAGAAATTCCCCATATTTCTTGCAATATTAAAACACACCTTATCCCTAAAAGAAATATGAAAAAAAAAATAAACACTACTAATCTATACAGGATGAATGACCTTTTCACCCCCGTTTCCTTATTTAAATCACCTCTGCAAAATGAAGCCAGTCTGCTGTTGCAGGCGACTGACGAGTGAAAGTATGACTGCAGTTACAACACTTACAAAGTCTTGTCGGATGTCGTTGAAGTCTTTTCCATATTTCTCTAATGCCTCTTCAAACATGGCGGCCTCTGAGGCGCTCCACTCCTCCATCTCATCCCTGCAGAGTACCGGGCCGCCCGCAGGGACTAGCACACTCAGCGCACTGGACAAATCGTAATTATGGCGATGCAGTGTGTCCATCGCGTGGAACTGTAGCCAGTGCAAGCAGATGGAGAGTTAATGTCTGTCATTTAAATACTGATTAGGTGTTGCAGAGTGAGTATGTCCAACTCACCAGTGTGATATCTCGTGAGGCTGCGGCTGCACTCATGTGTAAGCTCGGCTGTCTAACTGAACTGCTGCAGTCCAACGCCCTGGCAAAGGTCCCAACCGCCCTGAAAAAGTAACCACAACCACACACTTTAAAAAACAAAAACACGCATACATACGTCTTTTATTTTCATCATAAATCACACACAGTAGGGCTGGTGATTTTAGTTTGCTTTTTTAACCCCCCCCCCCAAACAATCAGACAAAAAAAAACCCTGCAATACTTGTTTACAGATAATCATCAATAGAGGCTTCAATAACTTATAAACCATTTCTTTCAGACTTTTGAGCTATGCCTCAGATTTAACAGTACATCTTGCACTTTCATAGTACACATTTTAATAAAGAGAGAGCTGCATATTAAATATTAAAAATGAAGCTGAATATTCTATCTTTTACATCAAGAGAAGCCACAAAGTGTTCAAATTAAGAGATTTTCCATCTGTAGTTCAGGAAGAATTTCCTTTGCAGTCTGATAATGTACATTTATCAGGACGTGGTCAGTACAGAAGCCCAAGTTACAAGCACAAATTATATAAGAAGAACTGGATAAACCCCTTCTGATGTCACTCGTAGGTTTTCTAAAGACTGCTTCTGAAGCCTCTTTCCTTTAGTGGCACGATGTTGCAAATGGGCAGAATGAGCAGCCATGAAAACTAGTATGTGCCCACCTAACTTCAGCTCTACTTCCCATGGTTGACTTGGCTTATGCTAACCTATATTAATATTACTTTATACTCATTCTGATCAAATCTGTCCAACTGCCCTGAGTTCAAGTGTCGCTATGGAAACAATATCCAAAGAGAGTGCTGCAAAAGCTGAAACGAGGACTAACAGGGCTCTGCGGGAACCCACGTTGCTCATCTTGCCGTTGGGCAAGTCTACCAGCATCAGCGGCGGAGATGCAGGATGATGAACTGGGGGTCTCGGCTGACTTCATCGTGAAAGTGACTCCTCAGTCGTGGAGGGAGAGCCCCACAGTCAAATGTTTCAATGGCAACCTCAAAAAAAGACGCCTGTGTTTAGCTTACATACACTTAGCACAAGGTGCGTGCTGCTTAGCTATGCTTCATCTTAACACGACCAGACCAACCCACAGACAATCACAGTGGCCTGTTAGTATAATTAACAGCACAACAAAACAGGAATGACTGTGTTTTGTCTGCTTCTGAGCTTTGGATAAAGACCTACAGTGCAAAGTGCTAAGCAGCCAAGGTGATGACAGCTAGCCATTAGTTGTGTTTGCTGCCAATCTAAACACAATAACCCTAATTATACATAAATTTGGTGCTTGTGGTAAAATAAAATTCAACCCCCAAACAGTTGTCACGGATGTTCATTTTTTTTTACTGTAAAGTGTTTAGTCAAAGGAGAATATCAACTAGTTTTGGAGCTGGACCCTAGTCGTCAGTCGAGGAACTGCAAGGTTTCTTAATTCTGCATTTTCAACCCAGACATTGGAATATTGATTGGTGTGGAGGTGACCTACCGTGCCACCACTAAGAATTGGTCTATCTGTTTGTTGGTGAGAGGACACTCTGGGTCCCAGAGCTTCTCTTCTAGTTTGGACTGGTCCCTGTCATCTGCTTCTCCTGCAAACCAGAGAGGAAATATATTCAAGACAAAACAGGGTCCTCAATACATAATAAAAAGTGAAGGAATACCCAAGTCTATTACTAGATGGTAAAGAATGTAAACTGTTGTTAGAGACCAAGATAATGTGAATCACTACAGTTTTGAGTTAGAACAGAATAAACATTTGCAGAATAAAGAATTTAACGTTAGACAAACCAAGCTAATTTTAACTATGTAAATGTGCAAAAGGTGTATAGATCTGGTGCTAGATTTTTAGT
Organism: Zenarchopterus dispar; assembly: GCA_028564865.1. Taxonomy (NCBI): domain Eukaryota; kingdom Metazoa; phylum Chordata; class Actinopteri; order Beloniformes; family Zenarchopteridae; genus Zenarchopterus; species Zenarchopterus dispar. The sequence continues at coordinate 8,132,924 of JAOWBL010000011.1, read as the reverse complement.
TAGATGCTTTTTTGGGAAAAAGTTATTAGAAGGGTGTGAACACTCAAAGTATAGCGGAAGAGTTGCTAAACTGAAAACACTGAAGTAAGCTCACGAGTTAGAACTGATATTCTAAGTTGAAGATTACGTCCACTTCCCACCTGAAACTCTAATTGTTAATGAGGAAACTTAAGGATAGGTGATAAATAAATAAATAATGTAATTTTGTTAAAAACTAATTGAGATCATTTCTACCCCATCGTTCAGAAATCATGTGATAAGATTGGGAGATCATTATTCAAACCTGCATTGATTCACTTCACTTCTGGTCCCTAATAGCAGTTTAAACTCATTACCATCTAGTATTAGACCTAGGTTTATTAAACTCTGCAATCTTCCTTTATTCTCTTGAGAAATTACACAAACTATAATTGTACCTAATATAATACATTTGCTTTTGTTTTTAAAACAAGGCTAATTTCTCAATAATAAATGGTATCATGTACCCTCTTGTAACATTTCAGGTACATCTGCCTGAAAGCGCGGTCCCACTCTGATCTCTCCTTTGTCAGCCAACAGAGTCTTCTGTGTCGGGTCGTACACAAGCGAGTAGAAGAAAGTATCCTGCAAGAAGGAAAAAAATTGTCCAAATTACTCCAAATGATTTTTAAAAAAAAGAAAAGGAAAGTATGACATCGTATGTCTTTTACCAAAGAGTAGTAAAAGCCTCCCCCTCTTTTTCCTCCCCTCAGACTTACCTCTTTGTCAAGGTACGAAAGAACAGATTCAGTCTCATTCAGTAATGCGACACTGCACTTGCCCCTAATAGAGAGCGAGAAAGGGAAGCACGCACCATCTATTACTTAGACAAAGGAAGTGGGTAGCGGTGTGATGTGTTCGTGGCTGAATGCTTGACCACCCATGGACACAGCCTGCTGGTCATGAGCCATACGGGCCACTTTGTGCGTGAGCTTGTGTGTAATACCTGATGTGTGTTGCAGGTAGACTCTCATACTGTCGGGAGAGGAAAAGCTCTCTGTGACGCAGCTGGTGTTTCTGTTTTTCTGTCAGCTCTGTCTCTGTTGGGCTCTCCTTCTCCTCTTCCAACTCCTCTGCAGTGGCGCATAGAGGGAAATTACATCAGAAAACACACTGGTGAGATGCAGCTATATTTGCATTAAGTTTAGGGGCTTAGGGGGTGGGGGATAGGACCAGGAAAATTACTGACAGACCATCAAAGTAGCTGTAAGTTCACACTCGTGTATCCCTGACATGATATGCGACTTCAGGATTGTCCCATTTTATGGATGGTTAAACGGATTTAGCACTTTGCATGACATCATCTACTAAAGAGGCCCAAACTACCGTGATCAGGACTATAAAGAAATGGAGTTTTAAGATCCATGTTCAACCATAAAAACCTTATTAAATGCTTTGCTGCAGCTGACTTGGCACACAATTCTGTGACACTATTAAATAACCAGGTATATGATTATCTGACACTGTAAAACTATATCAATACATTTTGTTTTTCAGTTCTGGCATTAGAAGAACCTCATATTCTTCAAACACCAATTTAAACTTCTCACTGCAAGCAAGTAAATCCAATTATTTTCACTTTCTCAACATCTAAAATGTTTTTTGACACATAATTTTTATCCTGAGCTATAATATAAATCAAAGAGCTGTATATGATTTACATCTCAGCTACAAATTTCACCAACTTGCCATTAAAGAAATACAGAGTTTAATAAAATTGCAAATTGTAATAATTTATTTGTCCTTCCACCATTAGAAATATCCTCAATCAATAAAAACTAACTTGTATATTACTTCAGCCTGAAACTTTAATTCGGTAGTTGGTGATTTTGGCTTTGGCCCCTGTGAACTCTGCAGGTTGGTTTACTCCTATAAATCATGCTGTTTTGTCCCTAAACTAATCCACACTATAAATCAAGTGGTTTTCTTGTCTACAGTGTAGTATGCAACAATAAAGCCTTTTGTTTTTTGCCGTGTTTCGTCTTCAGACCAGCTCTCCAGCGGAAACCAAACAGCTTGTGGAACTGGCACAGCACAGTAATGAAGTCTCTTGTGTGCTGTATAGTTTCTGCATTTGTTCTTTATGCTTCCAAAGACTAACTAAAACCAACCACTTTGATCACGCACATTTACCCCCAACACATCCCTGTCAGTGCTCTCACGGCTGAATTTGTCTCCCGCTGTTCTTTATCTCGCTGGTGCTCATAAAAACGGAGATTGCTTTCACAGAAAGGAATCACTTTTAATGTAAGAAAATGACTAACGGTTTGTTTGATTGCAGAAACGGGCACAAAGGGCTGCTTCACAGAGCATGTGTTTCTGTGACAAGTTTCCTTTATTTGCATCCACAAAATGGTTGCACTGTGGTCAACGTGAGAACAAACATCTCAGTGGCCGCAAATGTTAAAACGTAAGGTTTAATAATGACATTTCTGAATGCTTTGCAGATTCAGCTAAAACCCACTCAGCTTCATGATGGCAATAAAAATCTCCATTAATAACTCATAAACATCTTAATAGCATTTGGTCGTCATCATTTGTCAGGTTAATGACAAGAAGAGATAGATTCTCACTTCTCAAACACTTGTCTGCTATTTGTTTTTCCTTTGCACAACAAATCTTACCCGTTTGTAAACTCAAAGTATTATTTGTTTGTTGTTGGGTTTTTTGTCCAAGATGTCAGAAGTGTTTAAATCAAAACAAATGAGCATCCAAAAATACTGAAATTGTTTGTTTTGCCTTATTATCCCCAAACCAATTCATAGACGAACATTTCCTAAATCAGAAATAAAGTCCATCCTCACATTTGTAAAGCTAAATCCAGCAAATATCACCATCTTTCAGTTTATTAATGTTTCAGCTGTTCATAAGATAAACTGCACTGTCTGAAATGGGACTGTAGTTTTCATTTGCTTGTGACATGTAGACTAAAAGTCGAACAAAGGTTACTACTCACTTGCATGTTTATCTGCGAGCTGGATGAGGCTGTGGGAGATGTCTCTCCTTCTGTAGAAACAAACCACCTTGGCCTCCACATTCCCACTCGCAGTCTGAAACGGTATGAGAAAGATCCGGGTTGAAAGAAGTAGCAACACCTCCCTGCATAATTCTTAAATTTCCCCAGTGAACCAGCGCCTTTGTGTAATTGTCAAGCTATGCCGCTGTGACAGGCTGACCAGGGCAGCAGCAGTGTTTTCTGAAAAGATGATTGATTTATTGTTTCGCTGTATAATTAAGCCTACATGATTAAAGACTCAGCCAGCATTTAATGCCGTGACTGATGCGGGGCGACTGGATGTGGGGGTAGAACATTTGACTGCCTGCCTGCACGTCCTACTGTTTTCTTTTTTTTTTTTTTTTTTCTTTCCTTAAACTAACTTTGAGGGAAGTTGAAGGGTAGACCAGGTAGTTTACAAGTCAATACGTATGAGAATGAAATAGCAGGAATATATTGCATTACAAGACATTTATCACACATTACACAGGACCAACTTCTCTTTCAGATTTTTATTTCTAATTTATTTCTATTTTCTATTTCTAATGGTGGCTTTTATTGAAAAGAGGCAAGAGGCAGGAAACAGCGGCAGAGAAAATGAGGATGACCTACAGTAAAGGGTCAGGACTTGAACTTGGTCCAGCTGCAACAAGGACTTATAGCTTCCACACATCATGTACCTATTCATCCTCTGCATCCCCTCTCTGACATTTATCATTCCATCCATTTTCTATACCCATTAGTTCCTGTACAGGGTCACGAGGGTCTGCTGGAGCCTATCCCAGCTCATTAAGGTGATAGGCAGGGTTTGACATTTACAAACAAATGAAAATGATAAGGAACATAATGATGCTGCAGGTCAGCTGGATTAAAGTCTTGAAGTCTCATTTTGTCCTCTGATCACTTATGATGACTTTTCAGTCACAACATCGACACCTTCGGCAATGACTGATCTATGCTTATGTTCATGCTGCCAGCCCTAATCCAACTTTTATTATTATGTCTAATTAGAATCTGATCTTTGTGACTGACAGTTTGTATTATACATCTTAAGTGATCAAATCTGTGCATCCTTGCTGATCTTCCCTTATCCATATAGTTACTATGGTAACCCTTATAGGGTTGAATCAAAGCAACTGGACTTTCTTTTCTTGGTTCTCAAAAACGTTTCACCTTCTACCCAGAAAGCTCTGTCGGTTAAAGCGGACTAGTGGGAAGTTTCGAGCTTATAAACTGTTGGAGTCATATGCAAATCGCTGACTCTGCCAACACTCCTGTGGGTCGCTAGAGATGACTGAATATCTACACCTGCGCTATGGCAACCTACACACACAGAAGTGCTGTAAACAAACTAAAATGGAAGGCGATGCACTAGCTTTGTTACTGTTACAAATGTTTGTGTGAAGCCTCAATACAAATTTTCAACAAGTTTTAAGAAAGCACCAGAGATGGAGGGCGTTTACGAGTCCTACTTTATGTCAGGCAGCTGTCTCCATCAGTATGTCAGTACAGCAGGCTGCATGGTCCAGGCAGTTTAGCGATTACCCAACGGTGAACTAAAGCCAACTAACAGAGGAATCCCTCATCACTTCCATCACTCTTGTAGACATAGTCATTGTTTGTGTTGCGTTGCAAAAGAGACAGAGACTGTTTGAACTTCTATGTGGACAACCAGACCAGATTGAAATACATCTTTGCAAATCAGAGTCAAAGCATATTTGAAACCAACTTTGTTTGGGGTTGAAATCTTAATTGTGAACAATAATAAACATATAGGGGGGAAAAATGCATTTCATGTGGTGTTTGAGTGTCAAAAAAAAGAAAGTCTGAATACAATCCAGACATGATAAAAATCAGATTTGGCTGGCATTGTCAACATAGCCTAAATTAAAAACTAATAAATATCCTAATTGTAACACACGTAGAACACATGACAAATTCACTCTTAAGTGATCCTGAGTGGCATTAATAACTAAAAATTACTGTTTTGTGTTCAGTGACAGAACCAACACATAACAAATAGGTTAAAACAGATAGCTCTGGATTTTATCACATACCAGCATGACAGAATACCAGATGACAATGTATCTGAAGCTTTTAACAGCTTATATGCATGCACATTTCGCACCTTTGCCATAATGTCACAGATTATGTTTTAGAACTGCTCATTTCAGGCCCCATCAATACATACACACCCCAAAAAAGGTGTGTCTAATAATTATAATGACAGTTAGGAGACAAGAGAACACCTGTTCTTTCAGTTAGACAATAAACACTTAAAATCCACAAAGCAGAGGGGCACCATGTAAATGAGCAGTGGCTAGGAGCGGGAATGGAGAAGAATCCATGGTATTCACCCCCAAGCATAAACACACACAGAAATGACAAACAAACACTGCAATACCTTGTTGAGTTCTTCTATCCGACGGATCAGGTAAGGGTTACTGGAGGAGTTTTCAAAGAAAACATAATCTGCAAAAGCATACATATACAGATTACCTCACCACGTTAAAGTTATCAAACTGAATAATCCAGTAAAAACAAGTTAAAATTCAGTTTGAAGATGTGCACTCCAGATGAAACAAAACTCCATCCCAAACTCGAGGAGGACGTCATCCAAGAGAGTTAAACTAGCTCCGTAACTTACTGCAACGTTCTTCTTCATGCATTAAATACACCACTGAGCAGCCAATAATATGTTTACTTGTAACCATTTTAAGTAATTAATTCTCAGATTAATATTAGATCATTAAATTATTAAAAACTGACCTTGATAACAAAAGTATCTGTAATATGCAAGAATCCCTTAAAATACTAACTTATTAGCAAAACAGACCAATTCCTATAATTTGATGTGCAAGATTATCAGTTCTCTACATTGATGAAAGGGGTTTAGGAAAGTCAAAAAGTTTGCTCTTTTTTTAAAAAAAAATGCATTTTGCTTATATCTGAGCAAGATGTGCAGCAACTTTGCACAACTTTGGACAATAATAAGTCCTTCACTTGTTTACAGTATGAAATTGTGCACTGATGCTCCTGACACAAAATCCAAAGCAAAGATCATCTGGATATTCAGATACGTTGCAGCTGAATGTCACTTTTTTTTTTTTCAGTTAAGAGAAAATTAGTGATAATCTTATTTTCAATAATACTCCAGTTTTGGTTGTGCCGTACCCCGGGTGGCATTACTGCAAAATAATTAACTGAAGATTTAGCAGCATGATTAACTAAATTTCGATTTAAAAAAAAATACAAACTTGTTCCTTTAAAAATTGTGTATGAATAAAGCGTTGTAACAGTGATAGTACCTGCAGGCCTATGGAGCTGGATTTATAAAGAGCACCTGAATGCAACGGAAGAACTTTACTAAAAAGGTGACAATTTCTTGCCAGTAATACTACATACTAGGTTTTTTTTTTTTTTTTTGGTGCTTCCAAAACCTATACGTTTGGGCCAATCCACCACCTAGATGCTGTAAAAGCCGAGTACGTGAGGACAGAGGTGTAAGATTGAGTCCAAGATGACGAAACGACGCCATGAACAGAAACAATAATTTGATGTGGAATTCCAGTAGACCGCTAACGAGCTAGCCGGCTCGTTAGAGCTCTAATTTACTCTTTAATTACACTTCCTTCGCATTAATGAAGGTGCACATTGCTGCAAAAAGCCTTAACCAAAGTGGTTGCATGGCCATTGTTTGAGCTACTAACGAGTGATGGTTATCAGCGAAGCCACCGCTGGTGCTAACGTTAGCTGAATAAGGACTCGTACTAATGGCTGCATGCCAGAAGAGGCAAATACAAAGACAGCCTCACACTGACCGCGGTTATAACAGCCACATAAACACACGTCTGCTCCAGAGTTCACACTGTCCCGTGTCCAGGTAGAAAAGGTCCAAAAAGGTACAACAAAAGGTGCCGACAAGGGGGGGAGAGAAAAAAAATGTTTACATTATAAGTTAGCCACTTAGCGGCTAGCTACTGTGGCCACGACAGACGCGAGGCCCGACTCGTTTTCAGTCCCAAATATTAAGAAATTATCACCTTCCTGCTCCCGTTTAAAGCATCGCTGCTACTCGAACACAGCTGCAAACCACTTTCAAACGACACATGAATCAAGTAAAGGTACACGGCACTGAATAGGTGCAAAACTGAAAGGATTTCTGTTTGATTTTTTTTTTTTAAAAAAAGGAAAAGATCCACATTGACATACATACCTCCGACCCGGTACATGTTGGCCGCCATTTCTGCCCTCCCAGAGTGTTAACGTACAGCATAGACTAAGTTAAATTGAATAAATTAATAAAAGCAATAAAACGCGGTTTTCCTAAAAGAAACAAGGTGCTTGAAATTGTGATCGTTAAGACTCCCGGATGTGTACCCTATCGAGAGAAATTTGGCAAATTCAACCCCCCCTCCTCCTCCTCCGAGTCACAGCTCCCTTTACAACACCGTGAACTCGCAGCAGCCAAAAAGAAGTCTGATCAACCCGAAAAACCACTGACGAGGGAGGCGGTCGCGCTCGCGACATCTCAGGCACGCGCGGACACACACACACTCGCGTTTTTGCTCTGAGTAATTAAGATGAGGCACTAAAGGTGAAAAGGGTCAAGTTTTGTTATTTGTACATGTTCCGATCCGAACCCCCCCGTTTTTCTCCGTTAGTCATACTGTTTCTACGCTTTCGCTTTTATGAGTGAAACTTGATTTACAAACAGGGGTATGTGAACAACCTGCAGACTCCTTGATGGTAAATGGAGGAATAAAATTAGAATGTTTTGGTTATGTAAAACTAGAAATATCTCATGCAAAACATGAGGAAAAAGCGAATTTTGAGAAAACATCCTTGAAACACATGGGTCATAAAATTTTAGTCATGTTTATTAGAAACTGCTTTCATCTAAGAATCTGGTGAATATTAACACATATCACCTCCACCCACACCCTCTTGCTGACAATATAAATAAAGACGATATATCTTTGCATCCATCCATCCATCCATCCATCCATCCATCCATCCATCCATCCATCCATCCATCCATCTTTATCCAGTTCAGGGTCATACCATATTCCGAAAATGTTCATTTTAAATAAGCACATAAGGTATCATCTCATTTACTTTCATTGTCAGTGGTGAAAATAAAGTACAACACAAACAACAAAAAGTAGTTTTATTTCTCTGTCTCCAATAAACAAAATTTCAGTGTTAAGAAAGACAAAGAAAAAAATTCTAACAATTTGTGAACAAATTATTAATAAATCCAGTCATGCGTATGGTTAAAAGTGGCCTAACTGTACAATCAAGAATTAAACTTGAATTGAATTTCACCCCCGAGTTTGTTTTTAGTTTTTCACCAGTATAGTGAGGCTAGGGCAGCACCTTTGCGTGGTGGTTGGCACTATTGCCCCATGTAGATTTTTGGTTAAGTTTTCTCTGGATACAGTCCAAAAACATAAATGTCAGGTTAACTGGTTTATGGGAGTGTGTGTCAATGTTTGCCTATGTATGGACAGGTGACCGGTCCAGGTTGTACCACTGCCATTTGCCTGAAGAGAGTAGGGGTAGTCTGTGATGGACTGGCGACCTGTCCAGGGTGTGCCCCTGCCTCTCGCCTAAGACGGGCTGGGATAGGCTCCAGCAGACCCCCGTGACCCAGAAATGGAACAACGGGTTTAGAAAATGGATGGAGTAGGGGTAGTCTCCAGAAGATACCTGTCACCCTGAATAAGAATAACCAATGGATGGATAGATAGATAATAAAACAATTTAATATGAAAAAATGTTTAAAGGGTTGCAGTCATTAAACATCCTTAACAATTTAATTTAATTCAGTTCACTTCAATTCAATTCAAAAATACTTTATTTATCCCAGAAGGAAAATTAATTAATTGAAGTACTGGGTCTATGGCAAAATTTAGTATAACCATAATAATCAGAGCGGTTTCTTGCTAAATGTAGACTATGGAGATGCACAAGTTACCCATGGAGCCCCTAAACTACACGGTCGGCCTGAATATTCAATATCTGGGTTGAATTAGAATTACCTGTCTCATTTGTAGTCACTTGAATAAGCATGCTTAATAACTTCAACAACAAACTTTTCAATTTGACCTCAGATCATAGTCAGCAAAGTCTGTCTTTTTGTGAGTTTATAAAGTCAGATTGTCTGATTTTGCTCTTCAGATTTGCATTTTTATAAAGTCTGATTTTTGCTTTTTATTTTTCAAATTTTATTAGATACTAGAATTTTTAAACTCAGAAATTCTGTGTTCTCTCCCGGAAATTTGCAAAGCTATAAAGTCAGAATTTCATATTTTATTCTTGCAATGTTGTGGGTCTATGTGGTTAGAAATTATCAGTTTTTCCCTCTACACTCTTATCCCCTCAAATGGCCCTGTATACCATTGCGCTAACTAAGCACAATTTATGTTTGCTGGGCAGGCTTTAGACAAGCAGATGTAACCATTTTTCATCTCTACAAGCATAACAAATATATGCATTGACAGTGGAGCATATTAAAGGGTTTGAACTCATCCATTACACTGGAGTTTAACGAAATAAGTACCTCCAAAGAGAATCTTGCATAGGGCCCCTCAAAAAGTAGAACCGGCCCTGCCAATCATCATTGTTTCTGTTAATTGATTATTCTCTGGTTAGTGCGCTTCCATGGGTAAACATGAGATTAATAAGTGTTACAAAACCCCAAGATGAACATACTTGATGTGCTTTAGTGTTATATTGCCGTTTACTTTGGAGATATTTAATTTTTCGCTCGGAATTGAATAGGTTTTTCTTTTTCAGTGCGTGCGTAAGTGCGCGCATGCAAGTGACATCACTGACGGGATTGGCTCGCCCTGTTGGGGTGGAGAGTCTTTTATACAGACAACGGAGACAGAAGGAGCACAGAGGAATAGTTTTCCAGCCCTGGACCCCATCGCAGGACGCTCCCACTCACAGCGAACCACGCCCCGGGGACACGGGAGACACGGGAGGCTCTCCCAGATGCCCCTGCTCTTATAATGGAAGGGGGAATGGGCCGTGAAGAAGAGTTTTAGGAAGGAACAGGTTGGCGAGATGAAGTTCGGGAAGAGCATCTGTGTGCTCAATGTAGGGGGAACCCGGTACGCCTTCACCCGTGAGGTGATCAGGGATTTCCCTCTGCGACGCGTCAGCCGCTTGCATGCTTGCGCAACTGAGAAAGAGGTTCTCGAACTGTGTGACGACTACGACCGGGACCGGAATGAGTTTTTCTTCGATCGCCACGCACAGGCTTTCGTGTTCATTATGTTGTACGTGCGCTCCGGTAAACTCCGATTCGTTCCCGGAGTGTGTGAGCTGTCTTTCTACACGGAGATGCTCTACTGGGGGCTGGAGAGCGTGCACCTGGACTCCTGCTGCCAGAAGCGCCTGGACGACAGGATGTCCGACATTGGACTGGACAGTCTGTCGGAAGGAGACGTCGTGTTGTCGGGGGACGAGTCCCAGAGTCCAGACGAGTCGGTCCAGAGGACTGCGCTCACCGGCCGCGCAAAATGGCTCGAGAAGATGCGCCTAACGTTTGAGGAGCCCAACTCCTCTCTTGCAGCGCAGCTGTTGGCTTCAGTGTCCGTGATTTTTGTGATCATTTCGATGATAATGCTGTGTGCCAGTACTCTGCCGGATTGGGACACAGCTAAGAGAAATACCGTAGAAGAGCACAGGTAGGTTTTCGCCTCAAACTGCAGTGAAACAGAAGGATCCGTTCCAAGAAAACGCTGCCAGAGGTCAAAGCGGGATGTTCTGTGCGTAATAGTAAACTCGACGGGATAAATCACGTGAAAAATCTGCTTCTGTTATAGCAAACGCGACCCAAGTCAATAAACTCACTCTTCAGCCCTTGAGGATGAACGCCTGCCTGCATGCGTCCACAGGAGCACCCAAACTCGTTGCGCACTGTGCTCCACATTTATTAAGAATGACGCATGTTGACATTTTTTTATAATTCAACTTTTCTAACAGGGTTTTATGTTTCACAGTGAAGCGACAGAACATGAACACATGATATAAAACGTAAAAACACTAATCTAATAGGTTGATTTAATCTGTCCTTGCCTGTGGTAAATGGATGCCTCTGAGGTCACTGTGCACATTGACAAGTTTCAGGCAACCAGATAATCATACGGATCCTCATATGATTACTAGATAAGCTTCCAGGGGAGCGAGTCAATAGTCAATCCATACCATCTTCAAACCATGAAGTGTTAATAATTAAGGGGAGCCCTCTGTTGTTCTTGCTCCTCTTACCTTCCCCCACCCTGCTCTCTACAGTCAATCTGAGGATCTTTATTTGGACTGGTAGTTTAAATTGCACAGTACACAAGAAAGACAGACATTTTGTTCCAGGCAGGAGGTGTGCCAGATTCAATATATTCCAGTGGTTAATAATAAAAGAGCAGAGTGTGTATCAAGGGATTACACTGTGAGCAGTCAAAAGAGAATGAAGCCACTGACAGAAAAAAGTCACCGTTTTGCCATCTTAATACTTTGTAAACCAACATCTTGTTGCTTTTGCCACAGGGTGTCTCAAGGAAGCCCCAAGGAGGCTGTTTTCTATATAAGGTTAGGTTATGTTCTCTCAGGGTGGACATAGTTTTGGAGCACTTCCAGTAGTTAGGTAATCAACTAAAACTGTAGTTTATACTCGGGGCCAAAATTATTCAGGTTTGTGCTGCGGTAGATAATGCAGTTTTGTCAGCTGCTTCATGATATGGTTATATTTAGTTGTACTTACAGTAACCGTGTATACCCTTTGGGCTTTGTTTGGCTTCGGTGCTTCTATGTCAAATATCAGCGTCACCTCTTTCTTAGTTTGTTCATCTTTGTTGTGTGAATCACTGTTCTGTGCATTTGTCCGACTCTTTCTGCTCATTGATGTCACCTTTAAATGTTGCAGATGTGCTCTGTATTTAACGCGATCCAGATCCGTCCGCTTTACTTCCTTCTTCCGCATGTTTACGGATTGTTAAACAGTATCTCACATCATCCATATCTCTCTGTAGCTCCTGTGCCATTTCCTGTTTACTGTTCAACTCATTCTTCCCCTCTCCTCTCTTTTTCTGTAGGATAGTCGAGGCCGTGTGCATCGGCTGGTTTACAGCAGAGTGCATAGTGCGCTTCCTGGTGGCCAGAGACAAGTGGGACTTCATCCGCCATCCACTAAACATCATCGATGTGATTGCCATCACCCCCTACTATGTCACTATGGCGATGGCCCGCGCAGGGATGCCGGGTGCCGGGCTCGGGGTTGCTGGAGTGATACTTCGAGTGCTGAGGATGATGCGAGTGTTCTGGCTCATGAAGCTGGCCAGACACTTCCTGGGCTTGCAGACTTTGGGGCTGACGCTCAGGCGGTGCTACCGGGAGATGGTCATGCTGATGGTGTTTGTCTGCGTTGCCATGGCAATATACAGTGCTCTGGCACAGCTACTGGAGCATGGCTTGGACTTGGGCACGCAGAACCACGATTACGCTAGCATCCCAGCTGCTGCCTGGTGGGTCATCATCTCCATGACAACGGTGGGGTACGGGGATGTGTACCCAGTGACAATTGGGGGACGGGTGCTCGGGGGAATGTGCGTAGTGAGTGGCATTGTACTCCTAGCGCTGCCCATCACATTTATCTACCACAGTTTTGTTCAGTGCTACCATGAACTCAGACTCCGGTCCGCCAGATATGCACGCAACCTGTCTACAGAGATGCTACGGTGAAAATCAGAAAACACACAAGCGAAAAAATATAGATCTACTGATAGTAAAATAGTCATAAATTGGACTTATTTCACGCTGAGCAAAAATAGATTTTTTTTCTGCCTTATCTAGCTCTCGCCTATTGCATTGTTGATATCTAATCATTATGTTTACCCAGCATGGGCTGGGACTGTCAACTTTAGAACCACATGTAAGCACACACAAATAATTATTTATTAAACACACACAGGTGCAGTCAGTCCGGTTTAGACAGTGATTTCTGTTTACACACTATTCCCATGGTTAAAACACTGGCAGAGATGGGTGCATCAACGACATTGTGCATCTTTGAGTCTGTTTGTCCGGCTGTCAGCCTTTAACTTTGTCTCAGATTTACACCCAGATGGTACAAGTTACACAAGATTGATGTGTGACCTAGATGCGTTCTGTTAAACGTGTGAAATAAAGAGAAGGAGGGAACATGTGGTGGATACACAGAGGACTTTGTGTGTTAGAGGAGCTTAAGCCAAGAATAATGAAATATGGACACAGGTCAGGAGGGACTACAAAGTGGCAGACGATAAAACAAAGGCAGATATGACACGGCAGATGGAGTGTGATATGGAGGATGAAAAATTATTGATAAAAAAAAAAAACAGCAGAATGTGGACAAAGCCCGAGGACAAAGAATGAAAGATGGTTCTGTGCTGGTGAGTGAATGTAAGGCATTTTGTGTTTGTGTCTCCAAGGCAACGTCATCCTTCAACATGCCAAATATAATGGTGGTTGATTTGTGCGCACTCACATAGGCTGCATCCACGCACACCTCCTGCCTGGAACAAAGCTTTTTTTTCCCTTATTTTTCCTGGAATTATTTGGAATATCACTTCAGAAGATAAGGTAATATTGAAAAAGAAAAAAAAAACACAAGTGTGTAAGAAAAATGAGCAGCTGAGGCTGCCACAGAGGATAGTTTTGACATTCGTGATTCACACATGTCTGCAGTGTTCATGGTTTGCCAAGACGATACGATTTGTTGAAGAGACGCATGATCCAAACAAACAAGTCAACACCTCTCCCACACAACAGTCTTTCTCTACATCTCTTCTCTTCCTCTTGTTTCCATCAACCATCTCTTTTTACACACACACGTATCAAGATCCAGCTCTGCTGAGGAAATTATGTGAATCTGTTCTTTTATCTGTTCGTCCTTCAATTTAGAGTCCACATAGGTGTTTGCAACATAATCTTTGCAGCTCTGGATTAGTTTAGTGTGTGACGTGGACGTCTCAGTATTGTTGTTGCTGTTCTCGGTGTGCTTTATAAGCAATGTAACTGTCATGAATTGAAATTAAACCATATGCATATTTTAGTAGCCACTTTATGATTCATAAATCATGTAGAACTGTATATAGCCCAGCGAATTTGGCCAGGCCTGAATTAAACCATCAATCAAAACTTTTTCATCAGTAGTTGTGATCAGTGTGATTTATTTGTGAGCTTTTTTAATAAAAAGACTGTGTCCAAAATCCCAGTGTCTGATTGCTTCTTATGAATCGAATTATACGATGAGAGTGGACAAATTTAATTGTCTTTCTTCATCATCTGCTGTTTGCATGTTTCCTATGGAATAGCAACACTAATTAAACAAGTTATCAAAATAAGATTAAACTGTAAGATTATCATTTTTTTGTTTTGGTCACAGAAGCCGCCTAATTCAGGAAGACTGAATAACACACACTTAGATATAACTTATATGTCTGCCTCCCAGAGGTGATGGAAGTGAGCACCCAGTGTGAGGAACACCACAGCATTTAATGTGCTCCCTGTAGTCCCACTCGAGTGAGGATTGCACGATTCACACAATAGTATGCAAATATAAACAGCATGGGAGCACACAGCCATGATACTTCTCACAAAGAAGATTGCTTCTGTATCCCAGGAATGAACACACTTTAGTGTGAAATATGCAAATGAACTTAAGAACAACATCAGAAGATGTTGTAAAGATGCTGGCTGAAACTAGAGAGAGAGTATTGTTATTCACGGTAAAACACGCTCTGTGTGGACATGAGCTGAAGGACCATGCAGCAAAAGAAATCTACTGCTCCAAAACCACCATAAAAACGCAATATTACAGTTGGCAGCTGCAAATTTGGATGAAGATGTCCATTTTTGGAGACGTGTCCTATGGTTTGATGACTAAAATTGAACCATTTAGCTATGTTTGGGAGGTAAATGGGAGAAGGTTTCTTATCTCAGAACACCATCCCATTGTGAAACATGGTGGTGGCACCATCATGTTGTGGCGTTGCTCTGCTGCAGGAGGGAATGGTTCTCTTCACAAAATACACACCATCATGAGGAGAGAAGAAAATGTGGAGACAATGAAACAACATCTCAAGACATCAGCCAACAAGTTCAAGAGTACATATGAAAAAAAGAAAAAAATATTTGTACAAAGCAACTAATCTGAACAAAGCTGTAAACTCCTGGTTGAAAACGAAACCTTTGTACTTCATACTCTGGTATTTTAACCAGATAATATCACAGACATTTCATGGAGGAATCAGCAGTTTTTATCAGCTTTTGCAAAAACCTTTAAAGTTTTAAATGTCACATATTATGTTGAATCCCTCTAAAAGCTTACAAGCCGGTGTTCTCATAGCGCTGAATGGATATATGGAGAGGGTTGTTTCAGTAATGGGATCTGACATAAAAGCTTAGCCAATCAAAATGTGGTGCAAGAAAAAAAAGAAGAGTTACACAAACCTTTCTCTACTTTACTATCAGAAATGGTGAAAAATAATCTTTTTCAAAACTATATACAAACCTCTAGTTATGACCAGAAATAAAATTCCACTGACAACAAGAGAAAACTAACACAAACACGTTTTTAGGGTGTTTTTTTTCCTAAAGAAATCCCACATTTCTTCTAACTAGTCTACTATCTCTAGATAGAATATGAAAGCAGCCCCTTTTTCAGTCCGACTGTTTAAGATTTATGGATATCTATTGGCTGAACCATGACCTAATATTCATATCTCTGTTTTCATTAGTGGAGAAGCATGTATGTTTTTATTCACGTACCATCGACCACTAATGTCCTCAGACAGCATAGGGTCATCCCTCAGTCTGCCTTGAGGATCTACTGTGCTTTTCCAGCAGCTGAAAACGAACGAACCATAATTGTGGTCATTTATGTCATCTGTGTTTTGTGTCTGGGCGACTTATCTTTATTGTAAGCTATGTTAGAAAGAGATAACAATTATATTGTGTACTTGGAGCATATAATAATTAATGAGTTTATAAGGCCTTGTATCAGTCTTTCTAAAGCATTACAGTTCAAGAATTTACCAAATCTACAGTTTGTGGTCATGGTTATCTGATTCCTCACTTCATGATGCTTCACACATTTTCAGTGGAGATTTTCAGAGACTGATGTGAAGCGTAGTCAAACCAGTTGGTCACACACACTCTGCATCTATGAAGCCATGCTGTCGCCTGTTGTTCAGATTGAGGTCTGTCACTGTCCTGCTGCAATAACAATAGACAACCTGAAATTTAGTTGCAGTGATGATTGCATATTGTTGTTTTTTTTTAACAAGTTCACTTCACAGAGCAGAGTTGTTAACACTGTGCCCCGCCCCCTACCTGGAGGACCAACGAATGCTCCTGGTCTCATTTCTACCCTTTTGAAGAGTCCAGTACAGGCTGCCCAGTGGGAGACATACAAGTTGACCATAAAGAGACGGCAGTCCAACAGGAAGGATGATAGCATATGTCTCTCCAAATTTGAAATGTGTTCTTCTACAAGCCCCCTGAACCATCACAAATACTGGTTTTGAGCCTAACACAGGCTGGATGTTTAGTGTATAGAATCAGAATCACAATCAGAATACTTTATTGATCCCTGAGAGGAAATTTCTTTTTGTACAGTTGCACTGCTCCAGAAGTACTAAAGAAAATTTTAACACAAGACCATCACAGCAGTATACTATTAATAATAAGAATAGATAAATTAATATGAAGGAATATAACTAACCATGCAAACAATAATCCTTTATACAAGTTATTGCACTTATTGCACAGTTGTTTAAAGTTAAAATCTGGCTTTCTGCTCCTCCTTTTCATAGTCTGACTGTCAGAGTGCGGAGCTGTATAGTTTGATGGCCACAGGCAGGAAAGACTTCCTATGGTGCTCAGTAGTGCATATAGGAAGGGTCATCTTACTACTGAAAGTACTCCTGTGTCCAATCAGTGTGTTGTACAGCGGGTGGTACTTATTGTCCAAGACGACCCTTAACCTGGACAATGTCCTCCTCTCCAACACCTCCATCAGAGAGTCCAGCTTTGCCCCAACAATGTTACCAGCCCAATAGCGTACAGGAAAGCACTGGCCACCACAGACTGGTAAAACATTCTTAATATTGTCCTGGAGATGTTAAAGGACCTCAGCCTCCTCAGGAAATAGAGATGGCTTTGGTCCTTCTTGCAGATGGCATTTGTGTTTTTTCCCTAGTCCAGTGTATTGTCAGTGTGGACCCCCAGGTACTTGTAGTCCTCCATAATGTCCACACTGATCCCCTGGATGGAGACAGGGGTTACCGAGCTCTTGGTCCTCCTCAAGTCCACTACTAGTTCCTTTTTCTGACAAACATTTTTTCAAAAAGTAATCTGAAACATAGACTCATTTGGCATGAGACAAATCTTTGTCTCCGTATGAGATGACCTTGTGCCTTGAGAACTTGGCACTGTTTGTGTGCAGACTCAATAAATGGATTCCTCATTAAGTTGTACAGCCTCAGGTTACATTCATGGATCCAGTGATGGACTGTGTTGAGTGACAATAGTTTTCTAAGGTGCTCCTGAGCACATGTGGCTACACTGATCAGGGATTGCATGTCAGTTTCTTATACAGGATGGGCTCAGAAGACCAGATCCAATATTACTTGTCAATTTGGCCTGAGAATTTCCCAGATTCCCAAAATGCTTAACAGATTTTAGATACTGAAAGACCCAGATTTCTCAGTTTCTCAATGAGAAAAATATCATTTTTAATTGAGCAATGTTTCCCTGTGAAAAGTTGGGACCAAGAACCTCATTGATTTGAAAACACAGTGTTTTTGTTGGGTGCTCCTTTTGTATTGAATCATGACACCCTTACCTATCACCAATTAATGTGCTACTGTAAGCTCCTACCAAACAGTATTTTGCATTGATAGTGTTATGAGCACCCAGTGTCCAAATATTTTTATTTATTTATTTTGTAGAAAGTGATCAAATATACCAATAAATAAATAAATAAAAAAATAAAAAAAAAAACAAAACATCAGCTTCCAGACAAAGTTTTCATGAAAAATGTAAAGGAGTAATCTTGTTAACAACGAACTGAGCAGTGGCCAATTACAACAAAAATTACTGATATATTTTAGATTTTTTCTAATTTAATTACATCAGACAGGACCCCACTGGTGTATACTGAAATAAATTAAATATTTGTATAGTAGTAGTAGTAGTAGTAGTAGTAGTAGTAATAATAATAATAATAATAATAATAATAATAATAATAATAATAATAATAATAATAATAATTTGACAAAGGGGTAACTTTAAATATCCAAAACATTTTACATTTCATCATGTAAATAATTTCAGAGATTAGAAAAGCATTTTCTAAAATAGGCTAAATTTGATCTAATTTGTTTAAAAGACCTTAGAAAATACCACCAGACTCATTTTTACGCCTGAAAAATAAGGGGTTTCTTCTTCATTATGTCCATTAACTACTGTCTATGTTAAGAACCACATTTTGGCAGGATCAGTTTCATTGACAGCCAGTGTCTTGTAGTTTCTTCTCCAGTTTTGCTTAATTTTCCTCTCCCCTCAGTCTTTTGTATTTGTGGTTGCTTTTATTCTAAGAATTTATCTTTAACCGGTTTGTTATCCATTTATTTAGTAAATTGTGAAAAGGGGGTGGTAATTGTTGTAATTGTTCCTCTTCTTCAGTCTTCAGCTGGTCTTCAATCCCTGACTCGATTTTTAAACAGGCAGTGTTGAGCCAGCTGGCTGTTACGTCACTTTGCGTCGACGGCAGCAGCGGGGATCCTTCTCAGCGGTGTAACGGTAGTGGACGCAGTACCTTCTTCTGTCCTTCAACTCAAAAATGTACTACAAATTCAGCGGTTTTACTCAGAAATTGACGGGGGCTGCTCCCACGGCTGCCTACAACCCTCAGGTGAGTCGAGGATCCGGCGACTCGGTGAGAAGACGAGTTTTTAACCGCCGGGATGACCTTGATGTCGTTTTCTAATATAACGAGCCATTCTTGTATTTGATGTCGTCATCACAGACGTAAAGTAAGATTGTGAAGTGTTAATATTTTTAGATTTTTACATGTATATATTTTCATAAGCGTGTGTCTTAAGACGTCCTTGTGAACGCGTTTCCTTTGCGGTTATGTTGAAGACAGTAGGACAGTGAGTAGGACAACAACGTAGTATGTACGTGTTATTTTCACCTTATACTTAACGCATTTCAGGAATTTTATTTTATTTTACTTATTTATTTTAAAACTTAATTCAGTCTTTGATGAGTTTATAGCATTTCTATTTACTTTCCACAGTATAACACCCCCTACCCCAGATCTTTTTCATCACTCATCTTAAAATTATATTTCCCGTGTAATTATAAATCTGTAATTCAGAAGACCTTACCGTTTTCATTGGAGATGCACCAATAACAATTTCACTTTCTGGTTTTACTTTTCTTAAAGATCTAGCCTGCTGACACCGATTTTGGCAGATTGTGTTTGTTTTTGTTTATTTTTAGAACTGTAATCAGCTGTAAGCCCTAACTTAGCCACCAATGAAAATGAACAGAGACTCCAGTCTTTTTTCTCTCTCAGTTAATTTGGCTTATTAAAGTTTCTACACAGCATGATTTTTGGCTGTTGAATAACAAATAATTGTGGAAGTGTCTTCTATCATATGGCTGAATCAGCTGTCCCACATTTGTACAGTGTGAACCATTGACGCTGGTCTACCAAAGACTTTCTGGTGTAATTTTCTGTCAGTGCCAGATGTCCTATAACTCTGTCTACTGACTTGCCAGTTAAAATGTAGCTTGCAATGACTGTTAATGCAGTCCAGTGGAGTTTGTTATAGAAAACATAATGTGGGGAAAAAATGTATCAAGCTTCACAGGAGTCTGAGAAAGAATAAAATGTGTTTGTGATAGTAAAGTTATTACACACATTGTTTGTATGTGCAGACTGGGTCATGTGACGGTGTTACAACAACTTACCTCGAGATCTCTTGGCAAAACTGATGTCCCAAGTTGGCCTGTTGTCCCTGGCCATGACTGGGACCCCACTTTCCTTTTTAAAGCACTTTCGAAACATCAAACCTGCCACAGACCAGTTCATTTTCATGATGTTTTTGTTCACCACAGCGTATACTGATGACAGTAGTCCTACATCAATCTGCATGAGGTCGTAGCCTAAAACTGAAGAGGGTATCACCAAACAGTTTGCACATACCATTCTTGATGTCTTATACAAGATTAAGCAGATACAAGTGGTACAGACTGAGTTGAAATGATGTTATACGAATGCAAAAATCATGGAGTATGCAGTCTTTATCTTTATTTGCTTTTGCTGTCACTGGTCTGAGCTGATCAGTTGGTGCATCTTTCATTATCAATATACAGTATAACACATGGGTCTTTTGTCGTGATGTAACAGCTGGCTAAAGTATAACAAACCACTTTTTAAAATCCTTTATTTACTCATTACCAAATGTTATATGTATAGCATTCAATAGCACAATAATGTGACAGAAAGTATTTTACAGAAAACAAAGTGTTGAAATTAATAAAAGAACAGCAATGCTTTTAAAGACTAATTACAAAAATGTAATTTTGGAAGAGCGTAACATATCAATTGATTCGTGGACTCTTATTCATTAAAGAGTGCTCCTTCTAATACTTACACTTACTAATGGATAAATACTGTTTTTGTTGTTTGTTTGTTTGTTTGTTTGGTTGGTTGGTTGTTTTTTCTTAAAACAAAGCTGAGAACAGCTAACTCTAAAGTCTCAGGTCCTCCACTCTACTATGCTTGTCCATTATGAAAGGATCAGTGAAAAGTGACTCCAGGAGAGGACTAGGCAGATTTGTTTATCCTCACTAATAATAGCTACATGTGGCTGATCTTCCCGGGGTTGATTATGCAGCAGAGCCACCAGCATTATACTGTTGTCACAGCAATAGAGTCATAGAATGATTGACATTTATTTGCCTGACTCTGTTTCTGCAGCTCTCTCCATCCTCCTGTAGGCCTGGTCAGTGGTGGAAGTGTGCACAAGTGTGCGAGAGATTTAATTTTGTTGTCATGTTGGATCAGACATGGTTTTAAAAAAGCTTTTTCTAGCTCAGCTGTCAAATGAATACTCTGTAGTTTGGTACAAAATACATCTTTTTTTCTGTTACAAACCAGTGGTTTGAAATAGGATCATTTTATTCACCTTTTAAAGTCTTTTCCCTCAGCTCAGTGTAGTTGTTTTCATGGTTACCGTTTCTGATACTTCACTTAAGATTTTAGATAACTGTTCTTTTGAAATGCACTGTTATATGTTAAACTATCCTGTGTACACAATATTCTCCTGCATACTTAGTATATATTTTTTTAAAATTGACCCACTCAGGGTATTTTTCCTTGCTTCATTCTGGCTTTCCAGCATCCAACTTCTTCGTGTCAAATCAACTGAGTAAAAACCTGATTAAAGGCAGTTCAGGAGGTGTGTCTGTGTGCGTGTGTGCATGTGTGTATACAGCACTCCGTCTCCATCAGCTGGTAATCAAACAGCAGCAGGTGGCCAAGGTAACGTGATAAACATTGATCTAATACTTTTACAGCTTGCTGGTCACTTCAGTAGACTTTCCATTTTATTACAACCACAAATCTTGTAAACCAAGCGTTTCTATTTGTTGCTTATAATAGCGTTCACCGAGACGTTACGCTCGCAGACGCAGGTGTTGCAACAGTCTTAATAAACTCCTCTTAAATTGTATTGCTTCTTACTGACAGGTGTTTCTGCTTTTTTTTCTCCCAAGTAATTTAAAGTAAAATACCTCTCATGTATAATGCATTAAAGCAGAGAAGCAACATTAACTCCATCCTCAAAAATAATTTAACAGTTGAAACAGATGCATCTCTAAAACTGTTTTGTAGATTACAGTCACTGCCAGGCTGTTATGTTAGTTTACAGGTGAACTTTTTCTTTTAACTCACAGTTGCTGCTCAGACCTTCCATTAAAATGTGTCCAGTAAAATCCAAGCACTTGGTGCATGTGTTTACACCTGGTATGAAAATGTGCTTCCAAATGCATTGTGAGTGATTGGATCTGAGCTCCCCTCTCTGTATGTAAATAAGAGTTTAATAAACACCAGTTGCATTGTTATTTTTAAATGACCAAAGGCAGGAGCTGAAAATAAACAGAGATGAGTCCAATCCATTGTCTATGATGAGGCTGATACTGATGTAGTTCACGGAGTGACTACTGGAATGAGGGCACAGATGTAGAAAAAAAATCAATTCATAGTCAAACTATTAAGTTGTTACTGTTGCAATATCCCTCCATTTATCCTCTTCAGAAAAAGCGTTATTGTTTTTGACTCTGAAGGGTTGGATAAAGTAGATGTTTATTTCTTTCTTCAGTTTTTGCACTTTTATTGCAAATAATTTATACTTTAAAAAAAAAGCATTAAAAATCTTAAAGATTAGTTGTTTGGTTAGGGAGTTGTCACAGTTTTTCCCTCTGCAGGACATTGTTATAGAGTAAGACAGCCGGCTTACCCAAGAATTCACAACACAAACCATAGAGGGAATCATGCTTTATTTTATTTATTTATTTATTTTTAAATCTATTAAATATTGTTGATTCCAAATATTTAGATGAAGCATTCGTTCTTGGTTTATGTTCCAAAAAGTTGCAACTAAAGTTTGATCTTTCTGTTTTTCATTAATAATGCACTATCAATGAGTTACATTGTTAAATTACTTTATTTCATAGTAAATTATGCTCTTTACAACAGGCTTTATACAATGATTCATACAAGAGAGTCCAAGAGTCACTCTTCAAAATAACCAAGATGTTTGCAGAACTGCTAATAACGGTTGCAATCATCTTTTTTTTTCTTTCCTTCTTATCTGCAAAAGTGACAACAGCCATTCACAGGTTTTTATGCTCCACTGCACCGCATTTTGAATGTTTTTTGGTGATACCAGTCTGGTATAACAGTTAACAGTTTTTTAATGTCACGCTTAGAATCAGGGTCGGGCCAAACTAATTAAACCCAAAATTGGATAGCGTTTAGTCTTTTAATGGAGGTCGCTGCAGACCTTATGTGGCCTCAGCGCCATTTATTTCATTTTAGTTGCCTCTGCAACCACATATGCTCCTCAAGGTACAAAGTCAGATCTCATTCTTTAGATTTTGTTCTACATTATAAAATAAGATCCACTTAGATGAGCTTCTGCTTTGAACACACTGAGTAAAGGCCTGTCTTAAGTGGCAAGTAAAAATAATCTGTGTTTAGCGCCTCCACATATTTGACAAATTTAATTTCCCCACTCCCACACACACTGCCTCCACACAAGGTGGTAGGTGTCCCTGCAACATCCAGGAAACTTCTTTCAGATAACAATTTGTCTCTAGTTTATTTTACTCTTTTGTGAATTTTGTGCATGAAATGTGTACAATAAAATGTAAATAAGCACCAGTCTTGTTCTTAGATTTTCTTTACTTAGTATGATTTACTCATTTAAATTATTTGGTTTAATGTTATCAGGACTTGAGTGTGATTTTTGAAAGAGACATGTTTATAAAAGTGTGCTTTGCAAACAAAAAAATGATGTTAGCACAATATTGTTTAATAGTCTTGATTTGTTGCTGGAGGTAATCTACAATGAATTAAACAGACACTTAAACAGTCTCACAAGTGGATCTGTGGTTGTAAGATTTGATCGATGAAGCACTCGTGTAATCACCTGCTTTTATGCACAAGGGATGAGCCTACCAAATGACTATTGAGTTTTTTTCTTTCTTCTTACAGGAAATCAATGTGAAGAGACTCGCTAACATTCAGCTATTTCTGTTATTGTTTTTAAACACTCTCACTGTCCCTCAGCAGCCATCCATCCATCAGATGGACTTGTGACGTAATAGGTCTTAGTTTTCACTGTTTTTCAAGAAAGCCATTTTACTTTTCTCAAATAGGAGCTTGCCTCCACTCTTAAATTTTGATTTGGATTGAGGGGGCATTGAAATGCAGCCAGCTGGAAAAAGGATGATTATATAGCACATCCTCATATTAAATGTTTAACTCTCGTGCCTAACAATGCCGTGGATGGCAGACTGCTTTGAGTCATCTTTCCTTTGTCATTTGTCCCTTTTAAATCTATTTATTCCACTCCTTTTTTTTTCTTCAAAGACTTTTATTCTCATTCACTCTGTCAAGGTCTTGTACCCACATGCCTGGACTGAGTGGGTGTGGAAATGCAGTAGGTTTATACAAATAGGAAATGTTAAGAAGTTCTGCTTCTGTTTACTGTGAATGCTACCAGAGGTTTGCAACAAATTCAGTGAAGTAAGAATAACTTAAACAGCCACTTTAATGGTATTATTCGTTGGACATGAAGAAATGTAATCACAGATGTTTGTAACCAGTCTCATTTCTTGCTCAGGGACTGAAGCCAAGTGTACCTGCAGAGTCTCCGACCATGATCTTTGCCAGCCCCACCAAGGTGGTGTCAGAAGCAGCGACCACGGTGGAGTACATGGGAGCAAACAGAGTTCCTGACTTCCAAAGATTATTCCAGGTAATAAGGGGTGAAAAAAAAAAGAAAAAAAAAGATGCCAGTTATCACAAGCATGGCGTCTTTTTTCTTAATCATAACTTTTGTAACACAAGTCTAAATTATTCACAATGAAAGCTTGTGAACAACAGCCTTTGTCGGTAAAGATTTATTTTTAGATAATGACTGATATTCAGACCTTCAGAGACTATAACGAACATAATAAAAGAGGCTTCAGTTCGGTAAATCAGTCACTTGATGAAATGAAAATAACAGTTTCCATTGCTGGAGTTTGTTGTTTACCTTTTGAAAAATGCCTTTTTTTTCTTAAGGAGAGAAAAATAATCTGCCAAGTCTAATTGCACATTGGACTTTTCTATATAATTAAAATGTCATTTCAGTTTTTCCAGTCGGAGCTTTTACTGACATTTTTCATTGTGAATACCTTTTGTACAAACAAACATTTGATTTCTTTGTACAAGACTGAATAAAACTGTATTTTAGAAATGTGAGTGTAGTAGAGAAATGCAGCACCTAGATGAGTTGCAGGAAATGGTACTATTTACCCCAAATTCAGATGTTGAGAGTTGTCTTACACTGTAAATAGCTGTTTCTCATATTTATTCTCTGATCCATCTTCACATATTTAGTTTCTGACTCCCAACCCCTTTTTTCCCCCTCCCACACCTCTTCCTTCCTGTTTCCTCTTTTCTCAGTCATCAGATGGTGTCCCTGTTCATCTAAAGCGCGGGTATCCCGACAGGCTTCTGTATCGCACCACCATGGCTCTCACAGTCGGAGGTGTCGTCTACTGTCTGGTGGCTCTGTACATCGCAGCCCAGCCCAACAAAAAGTGACGAACACAAGCCCAGGATCTTCCTGTAACACCTCTGACTTGTTGCTGCCGCAGTTTGCAAAACGTTCACCATCTCGGTCTACCCTCGCCACACCATCTCTTGGGACTGTTTATAGATGAGAATTTATTGCTGATTACAGTTGTTTTCAAACTGGAGGAGGGGAATCGCCATGAAATCTACTCAAGTTAAATTGAACTGAATATAATTAAATAATTTAAAAAAAAAGGGGTGAGGGGGGTTGATGATGCTGTCACAATGACCTTTATTACTATTTTTTAATTCCTGAAATACCACACAGAGCTCTTTATTAATTTCTTGCTCAGTTATTGTTGGTGATTAAAAAATTGTTTATGTGAACAGTATTTTTTGGACCCAGAAAAAAGTTTGAAAACGACTGCACTATCAGGATTTCAAACCAATGATGACCATTATCTGTTTTCTTTGAAAAAGATGTCTAACTTAATAAATTTTAAGGAGAGAAATCCTTATTTTATCCTTTTGTCCTTAGATAGGAACGGCTTCACCGTAGCAGAGCTGGGATTATCTCCACATGGACAACAGATTCATAAGTAACATTAATGAAACCAGGGTGGGATCCTCTCACACACACAATTCATCACCAGTCATGATGGAGACACCCTGTCTGGACCATAGCTGCTGCTCATTTGGCCCGTAGCACCGTGTCATACAGTCTTCATGTGTGGGCATGAAGATGCTCCTCCCCATCACAGCTGATCACGTGGTTCAAATGCAGCTTTTCTCTTTTGTTCAGTTAGGGCCACAAGTATTTGGACAACTACAGGGTTTTAATGTGCTAATGCATGTCAAATAAAAAAAGTTATGTGATCAAAGTGTACACGTTGAACTTTAAGATGTTTTATAGCAAAAATATGGCATTTACTGTTTAGGAATTACAGGCGCTTTAAGAAAGGTATTGCCATGAGTACTTCAAAGTGACATAACTGTAAATATAACTAATTTTTAATACTTGGATGAAAATCTTTTGCAGTCTGACTGCTTGAAGTTAAGTGTCTGTGGGCATCACCACATTTCTGAATTTCCTTTCTTGAGATGCTTTGACAGACCTTCACTCTACCACCTTCAACTGCTGATTATTTGTGAGACTTTCTCCCTTCAGTTTTGTCTCCATTTACTAAAAAGCATGTTGGGTCGAGAGCAAGTGACTGACTTGGCCATTAAAAAAGATTTTGTCTTCATGTAAGTCTTGAGTTGCATTTGCAGTATGATTAGGGTTATTATTCACATGAAGCACCGTCCAATCAGCTTTGTAACATTTAGCTGCATGTGAGGAGAGTTTAAACTTCAAAACTCATCTAGCTGCTCCTGTCAGGACCCACATCATCAGTAAACTCGGGTGAGTCCATTCCACTGGCAGACCTACTTGCCCGTACCATAACACTGCCTCCGCCATGTTTGACAGGTGATGGGGCATGATTTAGATCATGAGCTGATCCTTTCCTTCGCTAAACTTTTCCCATCATCCTGATAGATGTTTGTCTTTGTTTCATCTGTTGGCTTCACTGAGGTCTTGTTGGACGTCATATTGGTAGATTCTCTCCAACAGTCGCCCAATAAATATGCAACTCGGGGTCTTATGAAGTTTTGGGGGGAATTTACTGCACATGGCCAGTTAACATTGTTTCAATGGCTCAAATACTTTTGAGCCCTTAAAAGTTGGGGAGCTTTGCCTAAAATGCCTGTAACTCCTAAACAGAGCATACTCCAATGCAACTGCTTAAATTAAAGCTGAAAGTATACACTTTGATCACATCTTGATCAAATCCATTTTGGTGTAGTAAAGGATGAGTGCTGTTGGTTAAATAATTCTGGACGTAACTGTGAATAATTCATATTTTTCTTCTGAAACACTGTTTTTGTTTCTAATTTCAGCCAGAATATTGAGCAGATGAGGATAGGGTTTTCCAACCACCAACCAGAAAACAAAACTTATTACATCTATAAGAAATCTGAATATAAAAAGAATAAACTAAAGCAAATTTAACTTACTGAAGACCTTCAAGATTATACTTCAGTAAAGTCATTGAATAAATTATGGACTTTCAAGAACTAAGGCATTACAGCAGGACTTTATGATGCTGCAAGGTCCATCATCACACAGTTGTGTATGCAAAAGGTCATATACTACGCTTTTTTTCCCCCTGTCATTTTAAGGAAATATCTGTGTTGGGTTAAAAAAAATGAATCATGAATCATACCAATTCCTAAAGGAAGAAAAGAAAGTAATTTTATGACCTGGTGTGTGGGGCTCTTCTGCACATTTGCCTGCCAAGTTACAAGAAACTCACCATGGGGACATCATGCATCAGACCAAAAGCAATATGACTGCAGCTTTACTCACTTGCAAATGGTAAAACTGCCAATCAGATGTTGCCTCACACCTATTATTGTGTAAATTGGTGCAGAGTGGTTGAGTGGCTCAGAAAAACACACTTCAAACTTGAAAATGGTGTCATTTCTTTCCTGAAGAAGCCAGAAGCAGAAGAATCAACTCTCTCACGGAGGCTGCAAAACCAAAGACTAGACAGACCTGTCCTGATGTGATAAATCTGGATTTACATGAGTGTATTCAGCCAGTGGGATCAGAAACCGTGTGAACAGCAAGAATCCTCGCCTCTTCCCTGCTGCGTGTCAACACTCCAGTAGGATATGAGTTTAAAACGGGCTCGAATTTCCAATTAGATGTAGAGTGAATGCTGGTGTTTCCCTTTACAGCCACAGTTATCATTTTCTCTTGGGTGCCACAGGTATCGTAATGGACCATCTCATAAAGCAAAGGTCTCAAATTGGTGATTTGGACCTGGTAATGATCTTAGTGGTCTCACATGGCAGTCAGAAGATCTGAATATAGTCAAATGCCTTTGCAATGACGTAAAACAGTAGGCGCGTGAACACGCAACTAATGAATTTGGAGAATAAATGATGATTGCGATGATCGATATGTACTGGAGAACTGAAAATGGATCACAATCTTAAAGATCACCCCCAACATTTCATTGACCTCGAATAGGAAAAAGTTGGAAATATATTGAAAGTGCAAAAGAAGAAAAAAAAAATTATTTTTTAAAAAAAATTGCACTTTTATTACATTTTAGCCTTATGGACAATTCACGTCTTAATGGTTCCAATATTTTAAAACTGAGTATAAACCTGCAAGTGAATTCTAGTTCTTGACACGAAATATGAAATATCTTGGATTCGTGCTGTATGAAATAAAGTAAAAGTAAATGTAGGAGCCACTGCTTTTGTTTTTGTTTTTAAATACACAATTCAGTTTCTGCATCAGATCTATTTATTAATGAATCTGCTGCCCATTCATAAAATAGGGTTAATATGACGTAATTTTCATTTAATAGTGAAAATATAGACATATATTTATCAGTTTTGTCATAATGTAGCAGTTTTGAATATTTAAAAAGTCAGCCTGTTTTATTTACCACACTGGTGCCAGCATTCATTATGTCCTCAAGGACCCTGACATTTAGGGAGAATAAAAAGATAGTATAATGTTTATTCCACTAGATTTTTATACTGAATTCTGACTTCTCTGTGTAGATTTCTTCAGGCCTGATACTTTCCCTCATTTCCTCTACAGTATATGTAGGCTCTTTCATTCATTTAATGCACTTTAGGACCTCAAGACATTTTAGATGACTTTTTTATCTTGGTGATGCGTGTTGAAAAAATATCCAATAGACTCTGAGCCATTATCGTCAGCTATAGTGCAGTATGCTGTTATTCTCCAGTGCCTTTTTGTGGTGATTGTGCAGTGATGAGGCAGAGTCACATGACGCCCTGCAGCTGAATACTCTTCAAGTGATTTGCTGCTTTATACCGACTTTTTTGGAGGCCAATCTGTATCCTTTTTAGTGGTCTTGCCCCACGAATCTGGCCTTGATTTTTCTCAAGGTGTGTTTCACTGCTGACAACAGCATCAATTTCTGTTGAGGAGACTCGTTTTTTGTTTTTTTTCCATGAAAGAACTGGAAGCATCTGCTCATGAAGCAATCGCCAAAGTCATTGAATTAATCTTCTGGGTAACGTGAAATATTACCAGCATGGATTAGGTTTTCAGGAGTCACCTTAGGTCTTGTTAGGATAATAAACCCCATACCTCTTTTTTTTTTTTTTTTTTTTTTTAATAGAAGAAAATCTCAAAAGCCCCTCCCTGCTGTCCTTGCATCCTTCTTGCGTCATCATACCCTACTTGAAAATCCCTCAGCAACAATGGATCCTTTTGTTGTGGTTTTTGGAGTGTTCAGGAGAGGCAGGACGACTCTGCGATGACATGTTTACTACACAGCACTCCAACTGTCAACGAAGCAGTTGCCAAGGGAGTGTGAACACAGGAAAGTGGGGTAAAAAGAGAGTCAAAACACAGGAAGCAAGTGGGATGTGAGGAGGGGGAGGGTGGGTGTGAGAAGAAGGCTGTTAAATGGAGGATGAGTGTCAGTTATCGGAAGAAAATTGAAAATGAATTCCTTTTTACTGGAAGGAATCCCTCTGTGACGAAGATGTTCACATCTTGTGCTCATCCTTCCTGCCAACTTCTCAATATGAGGGAGATGTACATGTGTGAAATTACAGCAAGACATTAATTAAATATTAACAAAACCCCACAATAATCAAAAAATTTTTAAGTGCTCTGAGCTGAAGCAGAACCTGAAGATTTTACATGAAATTGTTGCCTGAAGAACATTTAAACTGGTTAAATAGTACATCTGTGACAGAAATTACTGTTGTTATAACATTATGACTATTAGTTTATTTAGATCAAAGACTTTTTTAAACAGGACTGGTTCCTCTTGTTCAGGTAGGGTGGGTCCATCATTTTCTTCACCTTCACCTTCACCCAGTAAGACTGGAAAAACTGCTTTAAGTTTAAGAAGATAATTATACCCTGAAGTTTCCTTTTCCTTCATCAGGTGAACCTGGTGAGTGAGATATTCAGTTTGACATAGTATATATACACACACAGTATATATACATACATCATAATAATGATATATCCCTTTGAGTTTTTTCCCCCAGTGAACAACATACACACTTGATGGTAAATTACAGTTTGGGCTTGTCATCATTCATCTGTGAAATGACAACACGATGGCTGACAACAGTAACTTGTTCAACCATGAAAGAAAAAAAATTATATTTTCAAATATTCTTAGAAGACAATAAATGTCTTTGAAGAAAATATCACAGCACCAATTCACACCTGAAAGGGGAATTTTAATAAATGAATAACTCCCTAGTACAAACCTTTCTTTTATAAAAATTTTATGTCAGTTTTTATGGGTTAGGATAAATTAAATTGAAACTGTGATAGATTACACAACTTTCTTTGGTTAATTTTCATTAGCCACCAATATATTTCTCATTTTAAAAAAAAAAATTGTTGAAGTTGAATGTGAAGATTTTCAGGATTGGACACACGCTTTACTTCATTTAACTGTAGCTCAAGCGCTGAGTCTTCCCTTCTGGATTTATAGATTTGTGAGAAGTAGGAGGGTCTCTCTTTCTGTGAGAAGTTTGTATCGATAACGCACCTACAACCTGTGACGTGCATGCTCCAAGAGCTCGTTGTATGATTCACAAATATAAATGGTGTGCATAGCTACATGTAAATGGTCTAAATGTTGAGTGTTTACTGGAAACTACTGAGTAACCCTGCTGGTCACTGAAGATTTACACAGTAAAAGTAAGTCTGTCAATCCGGTAAGAACTGAGAGACGTTCTGTTTGCAGGAATAATACTTGTGGATCTGTAAAGTTTACATCATCCTTGTTTCCAGGAGTTGACTTGTGTATGACAAAATTATCTGGATGTACTCTGACTATGTGTGATTAGAGTGATTTTTTCTTCCTAATTTAAAAAACAGCCAGCAAACAACATCAAACCAACATCAACTGGAATAGAGGATGTATCAAGAAAAAAAAAACTACATAAAGTCAAAAGATCTGTGTGCAGAACTGTTATCTTGCCGTAACACATTATTATTACATGAACTTCAAGATCCTTCATTTAATGCCAGAAAAAATATCAGAAAACCATCTTTTCTGTTCATTTTAAAGCTACATTCATTCATTGTTGCCCACAAGAAGCAGATGAGACTGTGAAATGCAGAAATGGATGATGGGAGGTTGTCTATGTTGCTATCATAAGGAGGAAAAGTTTGTATCATTATTGGTTTAAACATGTAACATTTCATCTTTATGAGGAAATAAAAATTTAAAATACATTTACAGTCAAAATAGACACAAATCCATCAATTCTGGCTAAGGAAGCTCTTTTTTTATTGTACAAACTTATTTTTTAGTTCTTGGAAACACAGGAACAAGAAGATTGCGTCCTCATCTAGTCTGGTAGAAAAAGATGTCATGAGTGAAATTATGTAAACAAGGACGCTTGATGGGATGGAGGGAAAAATCATCCTCTGCAGGCTATATCTTTCCTCCGTGGTGCATAAATGAAACTGAAGCAGAGGAACAATACTCATATTTATTCTGTGAACTTCTGTTTTGTCTCTCACAACTTAGTTGTTTCCTCGCTTTTCCCTTCTTTCTAGGTTCAATGTTTTACTTTTCTCTTGAATTAAGGTTTGGGTGGCATAAAACTTGGGAAAAAAGAAAGGTTTGTGCCCGGGGGTTAGAGTTATATCTCAAAATAATAAACACGAGCAGTTGTCTGAGACTATCAAGTCAAATGTTCACAATAAGGTTGAGATTTACAATCCCAACGCAGGAGATATATCGCAATCCACCGGTGGCGGCTTTGATGCTGCACTCTCAGGATTTATCACCTCTGACTGGAAGGAAACTTATTCTCATTGCACATTTAATATTTATTTCAAATCTCCCTAAGCTCTTACATTCTGCTGCTGCCTGTATAAAATTATTCAGTCTGTTACTGTCGACTCAGTAATGAACAGTACACATTTGTTTCTACTCTCCTGGGTATTTTTGGGTTGCTTTCTATTCAGCTTTTTAAATATTTAAAAATCCATATGTTCAAATGACTCCTTTCACCAACTTACTTTAAGTTAAAACTCACTGGACTTTAAGACCGATTCCTTCAATATAGTTAAGCAAATTTTCAAATCAAAGTTAAAAATGTCTAAAACAGGAATGTCCTTATTTTTATATATTATAATAGCATCCTTTAATGTTATTGTAGGTTTTTAAAAAAAAGAAATTTGAGAATCATGACACTGTATTCATGAAATTACACCCTTAAATAATGCAAGTAAACGTCAATCTTATAACATGCTGAAACGGTTACCATGGCAAATACCAGTTAATTTAAATGAACCAGATCTTTGCTGGCAAAGTCTTTCTGCACGTGTAAAGAAGTTGACAGCAAAGCTGTAAATAAAAAGAAGGTTTTCAAGTGTGTGGCCATGGTGTGTGTTGACCCACTGCCAGGGAGGAAAGACATCAGCAGTGATCTCAGATGAGTGATTTCAGTCTGTGAAGGGTTATAAACCCATTTGCAAATGCTGTGAAGCCTATCGCATTACAAGTTCGAGCTAAATCTCCGATTTTTACATGCCTCAGCAGCATGTTGCATAGTGAAGTTCACTGTAAACAATCTCCGCCAGACAACGCTGCCCCTGAATTGTAGACATCAAACAGTCAAAGGGGAACATTAGTGTTTGGTGTCATGTTCATGTCATCTCTGGATGATGATGGAGTTGAACTTCTATCATCTTTTCCAATGTCTTTTTCATAATCGACCTCCTGTGCCAGCCAAGTTTGTGAATTTGCTGGTGATTTAATCAGAAATTTCTTGCTGAAATCAGCTGAAAATAGCTTAACGGCTTAGAGGAGCTGAGATTGAACCTTGCATTGAATGTACAGGTGGTGAAACCAATAGAATCGGAGAATTTTCTCTGGTGTCAGCAACAATATGAACAATCCTGTCAAAACTACCTTTAAAAGTAATCAATCTGGCTTTTTTTTGTTCAGACACAGGCCACCTCTGAACGTGGAAGACCCAGGTTAGTTCACAATCCACCGCTCTGCTCTCTCACCTCAGCAGAAATCTGCAAAGAGCAAACATATGCATAAAACAATCGCCTTGCAGAACAGGCTGAGGGGAGAGGACGGGTAGGGAGTGACAAATCACCTCTTCTCACAATACCCTGCCACAATAGCACCGCCTGAGAACAAATAATGAATAAATAAAGTTCTCTGAGATTGAATGAGGAGAGCAATTTGTGAAGCAGTGGCTTTTGTGTGTGAGTAGTCTTGTTCTTTTCTAGAAGATGAAAATACCACAACTTGAATTGAAAACAAGAACAAAACAACTCCAATTAGTTTTTTGTTTTTGTCTATAAAGAACATTGATTACCTCACATCTCCACGTGTGACTCATCCAAATTGTCCTAAAAATATACATTCACACTGCAGTGCTGCCGGAGGTGAAATCGGGGTGAGATCTGGCTCAGGTCAGGGCGAAATCAGCTCCATCACACCCTATACTCTCCAGGGGCAACACACGCCAGCTCCTCTGCTCACCAAAGGGTACTGACGTTATCAGAGCAGAGGTGGAAAATTGAAAAGAAAAGAAAAAAAAAAAAGCAAGAAGAACTAGACTAATGGAGTTAACAACAGGAGGTCAGATTGAATTTTATGAGTTGAAGGGTGAGACTGAAGCACGAGAAAGGTGTTGATTGGTATTGTAAGAATATGTAGGCCTCTCCCTCTTCTCATCCGTTTCTGTACAAGACCATTTTCTCGGCTTTTCCCTGGCAACAGTCTTATGTAAGAGGTCAGTCATGGGGCGAATGGACAGCTTTGCCCCAGGGTGTCTGCTGACGCTGTCCACCAATCTCAATAAAACCAGAAAAATCTAAAACAGCAAAGATAACTTATGTTGATTTACTCAGATATAATCTTTTAAGTTGCGTACAAGTGTCTACAACAGACGTCCTTCCGTTACTTACATCACTACTTGAGGCTGCAGTGCAGAAGATGTAGGTTTCAGTGTGGTTGACAGCTGCAAGAGATGCAGCCAGCACAAAAGGAGGAAAATTAATGTCCCTAAAATGAAAGTGAATCAATATGGTTGCCTGAGGACGTGGAAAAGGTGGAACGAGAACCAGAGCCAGAGTGGGAGGAGGGTGTTGAAACAGAGTTGTAGCAAGATTAATGGCTGTTTAAAAAGAAACAGCATTCATCAGTAGTCAGGCTTCAGGTGCTGAATGACATCAGTGAAAATGTGTGTGCAACCATAAAAACTGGCTTTTAGGCAAGTTTATGTTTTGCCTGAAACTTTTTCAACAGATGACCACCTAATCATATTATGTATTACTTTGTATTATTATTGTTATTATTAACGGAGCCTGCAAAAAAAAAAAAAAAAAAAAGGCACAAAGAAGAGGTGATCCAACAGTACCACCTGCAGGTTTCAAGAAGTTTTAGCTCTAAACTCTTAACTTTTACATAAAACCACAGAAAATTCTCAATCTCAGAAAGGAAATGTTTTATTACCAGGGAAAGAAAAAAAAAAAACACAACTCAGGTTCAGCCACCCCTCATACAAAATAATGTCTTGTTGTTTTATTAAATGATCTGCAGGCTGCCCACAGCACAAATGCTTCCAATAAATAATCTATAAAAAATTCCAATGGACAAATACAAACAGAGACATTAAACCACATCTGTTTATCACTTGCACTTGTACGTGAGCTGCTTGCGATGGTAGTGGATCCAAGCGGGAGCAGCAACAAGCCCGGTGAGATAGCCAATCATAGCGCCCAGACTGCAAGAAACAGGCCAAACCTGCGAGAAGAAGAGATGTGATTGTGTATAACAGATGAAAACATCAAGAGGAACTGAACTATTATTTCTTCATGAACCCCTAAAATAATGTTTGGGTAATTTAAAAAGGTGGAAGGTGTCCTCCAATCATCTATAATCTGCCTCTTACTTGAGGCATTTTTTAAAGTCTTTCATCTGCACTAACAAATCTGAATCTTCTCCTTTATGTCTTAAAATACCAAAACAATTCACTAACAGAAGATTTAACAATTACTGTGAACTTAAATATCAAAATTTGGTACATGGACTTCAAAAACATTCCATCTCTTTGACAGACTCTTTGTTTCTGGTAGAAAGAAGCTTTTAGCTTCCAACTTAGATTTAACATGAACATTAAGAGATGCAGGAATCGTTAACCTTTCACCATAAGCAAAATGAGCAAAAGCACAAACTTGATGTGGATAAATATTAAGAAAACATTTGGTTTGTGTTATGAGTTAAAGGGCATTGAGTATGTAAATGATCTTATCAAATAAACTAACAGCTACACAAGAGCAGCTGACATTCACAAGCAATTTACAATATCTTACAAGAAAGTCTGATAACGCTCTCTCCCACCAGAGTTATCAAACCTCACAAAAAAAGGAAGGAAGATAAAAATGTGAATCATTCTTGCATGAGGACATCACACTGCAGACACTTTGTTTTCCATGTTTTGCTGACCTGCCAAGGCCTGTCCCAGTCCAGAGGTATCGGGAACGCTCCCATCCAGGCCCCTATAAGTGTGCAGGCCACTGTAATCTGAAGACAGGTGTCCCACACAGACATTGCTCTGAGGACAGAGACAGAGCAATAGAAAAAGAGTGATGTGCACATGCAGCAAAGCGGCAGAGAGCAGGGAAAAATGTGATTTCGGACTTACCCATGTCGACTGAACACTCGTATCCAGGCCTGAACGTTGGGGCCAAGAACGCAGAGGCATCTCAGAGTGGTCAGAGATGTCAGCAGCACACCCAGGGAAAATGTCTCCAAAGCAGACCTGAAAAACATAAGATGTTCACTCAGTTTTTCAAACACAAGAACCACTGACAAGAAAAACAGAGGACACTAATCTTTAAACTGGAGTAATAACAAGGTCTGAAACTTAATATGCTAAAAAGAACGCAGAAATACAATGAAACTGTGAATTTTTATTAGTCTATCTTCCCCTTTCTGATGATTTTCTGTTATATTGGCTGCCATTGTTGTGTTTAAATATTGACATGCAAAGAAACAGCGACCAATTCTCTCCTACAGTCCTTTTTATTAGCTCTCACTGTTTTATTCATACACCCAGGCACTCTGTCTGGTCATCAACGACGACTTACTCGATCAGCGGCGCTCCGTAGAGAACGACCACTGTGTGGAAGAACAGGCACGACAGGAAGAAGTACAGACATGATCGAAACAGCCTCGACAGCTGAGGACAGAAACAAATAAAGATAGCTTAGGAAAAAATCATGAAAAAAAAAAAAACAAGTCAGGTTAGAGATTTTCCTTTTAATGAAAACAACTGAACTCAGACCAGAAGATTAAGTATTGACAAGGCGTTGCTCACTTCTGCACAAATTAGAATTAAATTCATTTGAAACAATCAGACATTATGATCTAAATGAAAAATCATCTTAAATACATCTCAATCAGTTAATCTACATCTGAAAAAAGCTTGATCCAAGATATTTTAACAGACTATTTTTTAAACTGCATTTTCAGAATTGGTTTCAACTTATAATGCAACACCACACCTCAACAGCCTACTGAAACTCATTTAGTTCAACGTCTATGGTTAGTATGATCAGTCAAAGGCAAATAGACTTTTAACAGCACTGTAAAGTTTTTTCACTTAATAATAGGGTCTATGGATATGATGGTTTCTGGTGTAACTATATCTTTTTTCACTAACTGGATAAAAAAGGGACTGAGATTTTCATATGCTTTTTAAAAATTATTTTTAAAAAAGCAATAGATAAACAGATTTGAGTTAAAAATGGGAGTAACTTTTTTCCGAGGAAGTCTACTTTAAGTTACTTGTTGACACGCTAATTAAAATAGTGTTTACACCAGGTTTTAGGAGGCTTGTTTTCATGAAGACAAAGCTGTGTGCATCACATAAATTAATGAAGACTTTAAACTTGTCCAGCAGTCACCTCACAGCCTGGCTACTCTCATCACCTTGTATCCCAGCGCGTGCTTCTTGGTGGGCGGTGTGATGCCGAGCATCCAGAAGACGGCGACACTGACTCCAGTCACCGTCACGGACACCGAGTAGAGCCACAGCAGGTGAGTGCCGTACACGGAGAAGCCTTGCACGAAGACCGCAGGAAGGACGGTGGCCATGAACACCGACGCCGCGATGATGGCGTGAGTGGACGTCATGGCTCTGATTTCATGGTCCCACATGATGAAAATTTCACTTATCTACAACAAGAAGCTGAGAAAATAAGAGTAGACCGGGTTAAGAGTTTAAAATTACGAACTGAGGGGCAGAATTTGAAAATCCATCGATGAATCAATCTTCCCTCTACGTTTCCGTAAACATGGATACACGTAAGAGACGTACTAGAGGACTTCCTGTTACGTCACCAGACGTTCCCGCCTACTCCAGGCGCTTTAGAAATAAAGAAAACAAGAGGGGTGTGGCACCACCTAAATAATGATTTGATATGATCCCAGTTATCCAGTAAATAGATATCCAAGGCAAAAATAAAAAAGTTTTAGGAAATTACGTTATGTTAACTAATACGTGTTAATTATAATTATATGTATATTTCTAAATAATATTTAAGACATGTAGACCGCATAAGCAAAAATAAACCAATGATGAATAAACACACGTAGTATGACATATTGAGCCAGTTACTGACAAATATGTCTACATCTGTATTTGATGGTCACCAGCTGATCTTTGTTCTGGAAATGATTACAATAATAAAACTAAATAAAGGCTGCAAAATCAACAAAAATGAAAGAGAATGCATGAATATATAAATATATTTTGCATATATAATTTAAATCATGTTGTACTGCA
The DNA here is from genome assembly GCA_028564865.1 of Zenarchopterus dispar. NCBI lineage: Eukaryota > Metazoa > Chordata > Actinopteri > Beloniformes > Zenarchopteridae > Zenarchopterus > Zenarchopterus dispar. The sequence goes on along the minus strand of JAOWBL010000011.1, from coordinate 8,094,603 downwards.
TAGAAAGGAATAGCTTACATATCTTTTTTTTTTGTTTGTTTTTTTTTTTTGATTTCTATTAACAGAACTCACATCGAGATAACTGATACATTAAGACTTAGCCTGGGCCACTTTTGGCTTTGTTAGGGCACTCGTTAGTGCTGTGTGTGTTGCATAGCACTAATAATGCTAACAACTAAAAATTATGTATATATATATATATACACACGCACACGCACACACACACACACACACACGCATACATACATACATATGAGAGAAAATAATATTATTATTGATGTATTCAACTAGCCAATCACTGAACGCGTTACTGAATTCTTCGATGACGATCGACTCTACGGTCAACCAATGAAATTTGTTATTTAAACTACCAGAAACGACCGGAAGTTTACATGTAACAGAGCTATCCAATGCTTGTCGAAATTTTTCTTCAACTGTCAACGTAAAACTAAACACAGCGCAGATATGGTCTGTGAAAAGTGTAAGTATGATACTTTTCTCTAATCGTTAAATGTATTTTGCATTTTTAAAAATCTGTCAGCGAGTTTTTAGTCGTCTCTTTCAGCTGGCTAACGGTTCATGAAGCTAACTATTGTTTTTGTTGTCATCGTCGTGCCCGTTATGGTTTAGACGGTATCTTTTCAACGTAAGTGCGGTATTTTTCTCTTTTAATGTTGAATTACTTGCCGTTTCAGGTGAAAAAAAGCTCGGAAAGGTAATCACTCCTGACACCTGGAAGGATGGAGCACGAAATACAACAGGTGAACTGAAGGCACAGATCCTGTGACAATGTCGTTTTTTTTCCATCCTATTATCATATTAGAGTTTTCTAATCAATTTATAATGAAATACGGATCGTTTACTGCAACTGTCCCCGTGTAAGTAGTCTCTGACACGGAGAGGAGACGTTTTGCTTTGACGGTTGTTTGTTTCAGCTTAAAACACAGTTACAGTTCTTTAGGTTAAAAACTGGAGCTGAGACATAATTTCTTAAGACGACCGAGACTGTAGCCAGATCACAGGAGACAGTCCAGAAAGCAGCATTAGGCAGATATGTCTTGATCAGGTCATATGACAGTGTGTCCTAAAATGACACTGGTCAGCTGTGCTGGTAATAATATCATAAGACAGTAAATTATCTGTATGTCCATCTAGTAATCCATTTTCTGTACCTGCTCAGTCCAAAGAAGGGTCACATGGTATAACCGATTATTATATGATTATTTTACTAATAGAAAGATGAGCTATGTATGGCAAAAATGAAAAAAAAAAAACAACTAAGTATTGTTATTTGTTATAGACTCCAACAAGTCCAGAACTAAAGATTAAATATGTTATATCAGACAATGAGCTGATCTCACGAACCAGACAGATGGAAAGATCTTGAACTAATTAAAAGATGAGTTGATTTGAGCAATATACAGTACATACATAAGTGCTTTGGCATCCAGTAATCTGAGTTTTTTTCTTGTCATTGTTAAATATACTGTCATGTTTTATCTTGTTAAACTTATGTAAACCAAGACTGCACCTCTGTAAATAAATTTCTGCTTAGAGATGATACAGATTATATAACAATAAAGAGAACTAAGAGAGCGTTTTCTGCCTCAAGCCACTATATCGCCCAATTTTTTTGTTGGCCTTTTATCAATGTCGTCTTCTCTGCTGATTGTAACTTATGCAGATTAGCTGTGGCTCATTTATTTTCTGTCTTGCAATTTGATGATTTTTTTTTGTTGAGTATGATCGTTCTTTTATTTCTGGATAAAATCAAAAAGTTTAATGAAATGTTTTTTTTTCTTGCTCTAGAGAGTGGAGGACGTAAGCTAAATGAAAACAAAATGTTGACATCTAAGAAAGCCAGGTAAGTACATTCTTTTGAAGAAGTACGTCCATCTGCTTTCATCTAAAGCAGCTGTCCTCAACCCATGGGCTGCAGACCGGTACTGGCCCGTGGGTTGTTTGGTACCGGCCCACACAGAAAGAATAAATAATTTACATTATTTCAGTTTTATTTATTATCCAAGTCTGAACAATGCTTTATTTTGAAAAATGACCGAATTCTCTCCACTACATCCATCTATGACTCACTCTTGACCCACGTCAAGGTGCTTGTCTTGGTGACGTGATACATTAACACTGATATTAAACCCACGAGCTAGCAAAATGAGTAAAAAAAACCAGACGTCTTTGGAAAACTTCTTTGCTCGGGGTAAAAGAGCCAGACAGGAGACAGAAGAGCCTTCAACTTCAAAGAAAAAGAAAGCTGCATTTAACAGACAATACCAGGAGTTCTACTTAAAGTATGGATTTATCGCGACAGGTGATTCCCACACACCAAGCCCACTCTGCATAATATCCAGCCACCAGCTCTCGAATGAGGCAGTGAAGCCTTCAAAACTGCTCCGCCACTTGGAGACCAAGTATTCTGGATTAAATTAAATTCTGCTGATAAAGTTGCGTACACAGTGGATTCACATTTATCATTATATTTAGAAAATACCAGTTTGTATGCCGATTGTATCATTTTATTTTGTTGTAATAATCTGCCACACCTTAAAGGCCGGTCCATGAAAATATTGTCTGACATGAAACTGGCCGTGGAGCAAAAAAGGATGGGGACTGCTGATCTAAAGGAACTGCAACAAAAGTAGTTTCTGATCTACATTCTCTGATGGATGACTATTGATCTTTATTATGTTTACCTGTTGACTGGAGCTGTGCTGATATAACAGATATTGCTGGGCAGCACTGCCACATAACAGTTTGTATTGTTTTTGTGGATTGTTTTCCCCACAGATTTGACCCTTACAGCAAGACAGGCTTCGCTATCTGCAGAATCTGCAAGAGCTCGGTTCATCAGCCTGGATCACATTACTGCCAGGGCTGCGCTTACAAGAAAGGTATCATCTAACATTCCCACATACAATGGTTGGCACAGTGGGGGAAAAAAAAGCTAATTGAATTTGTGATCCATCCAAATACTAGAATGTAGCTTCAGTGTCTCGCCAGTAGTTGTTGTCTTTGCAAGATTTTCGCTTCTAGTTTTGTAGTTTTTTCAGCGACTGTTGGAAATGTGCAGGGGATTCACTGAAAACAAGGTAGCAGCTTAGAATAAGACTGGTACTCTTACCTTATTTTCAATGTAGTCTCTTATTGATTTTTATTTTGTTTTTATTTAAGGTGACAGCAGAAAAAGCACTTATTTAGAAAGTTTTTGTCAAAAGATAAGAGCGGGGCCATGGATTCTTAAGTGATTCTCGGCAACTCGGATATCATATTAACTCAGGCCTGTGGTCAGCAGCCACTGTTGCACCAAAGGATCTCAGATTCCACCTTTGCAGAATCCTGTATTAGAAAATATTTTGTAAAAAAGTTTTTATTTATCCAGTGGTTATCCTGCACTTGGTGACATGACTGAGTAATTTTAAGCAACCTGTTCTAATCTATGTTTCCTCTTTTTCACATCTTTAGTTTACTTAGGACTGATTTAATTTAAACTGTAAGCAGTGGAAAATTCATTGTTGCTCTGGATATACAGACTTAATTTACTGAGTTTCTGCACATGTAAATTTGATAACAGATTCTTCTTCATCCAAAACAGTTTTATTTTCACCTTGTAAGGAAAAAAGTGTTCTCACCAGTCAGTTGTTGGGACTATATCTGCCTTCACTGATGCCCAAACCAGCTAAAAGTGTTGACAAACAGTGAAGGGGGAGGACGTTTCTGGAATAGAGGGAAAACACAGTAATTTTTAGTAAAATTTCTCTGATGGTTGAATACTGCCATTTAGCACATTCATTTGGCTGGAGCTGCACAAACAATATTGGTGAGTATCACTGCTGCATATGAGTTTGTAGCTGTTGTTTTAAAGTGATGCCTCAAAGTGGCAGCACTCTGCATCACCACAAATTAGGTTTGATCTGTCATAGACATGAGGATTTATTGTATCCTTAGTCGCTAACTGCACAAAGTTGTGGCATAGGGCAAAATTATTAGTAATTTGCTGGTTAATGTGTCCTTTAAATTGACTGATTTCGTTTATCTATTTAAAACTAAATTGTTGCTTGGCATCGAAACAACGTCCAGTGTTTGTGTGAACCATATGGTCAATATGCGTCCAGGACCAGTGAATCTGAGCAGAACATCTGGTGAATGGATCAGCTAATGCTCTGTATAAATGATGTGCAGCCTGCACCTACGATATTGCTGCAGTAGTAGCGTGAATGCAAAATCAGTGAAACACCAGTTTTGTTTATCAGTACACCGTTCATGACTTTTTAGATTTATCCACCTTTCAAGTGTTTCAAAGCATCGAAAATCTGAGAACGAGTCCCAGTCTTGTATAAAAAGAGTATTTGCAGACAGCTGCACTGATAGGTTTGTTTGATTGAAGTCGGGGTGGGTGCCAACTCTGTACAGTATTTAGGTTGAATGATGAAATCCAAATAACTGTGCATCTCTAAAGGCACGTCTTTTTGGACCTTGAAGCGAACTGTCTAGACTGCTGAAAATGACACCAGTTCATTTTGAAGTAGCGACATTCATAAAACAGCGTAAACAAATCAAGGCAAGACTCCAGGCTAACTTTTTCTACAATTACACTGGTGCTCCGATCTAAAAACCTACAGAACCACTTTTTAAATCATCTTTACTGCAAAACTCTTTTTCAGTCTTGAATCCATTCCTGTTAATAATGGAAACAGTACTCCAAAAAGAAAAAAAAAAAAACAGCTTAAAGCTGCCTCATGGTGTCAGTAATATTAATAATGATTTAAAAAATGAAAACAATGCTTTAAAAACTGAAACAAGAGTACATGAATGATATATTTTTTTTAAAAAAGCATGCTTTTTGATTTCTTCTCTCTTTTCCTCCTTCATTTGATCTTTCTCCAGGAATCTGTGCAATGTGTGGAAAGAAAGTTTTGGACACGAAGAACTACAAGCAGACGTCTGTGTGACAACGTGCTGGTCAGAGATCAGCGCTGAGTGAAATACAGACTGTGAAAGAGAGAGATGTGGAGTCTGCTTTGTCCTCTTATTAAAAATGATCATATAATACTTCTGAAACTAACCTGGTTATCGTACACAGACGAGCAGCGTTGTCTCCAGTTGTTTCTAAAGTCACAGCTTTAATGCATTTTCTGTAAATTAAATTCATTTCTTAGACTGTTTTGCGTTTTAGCATGTTGATTTCTGTATCAGTAAATGTTGAATGTGAGTGAATTAAAGTTTCCAGTGTGAGGAGATTTGACTGGGTCATTTTTGCATCTCTGCCTTCAGGCACAAACAAGCATAATTTTAGCCTCTTACGCACAGATATATATTTCGTTTGTATGTAATAATTGGTTTACCCTGACATAATCATATTTGAAATCTGCCTGCTGCACCGTCAGCTGTGACCCCCACCCGGCTTTCAATCTGCTGTCAGAGATGAAAGTTATAGTTCACATTCTGACGACAGTCCTCCACCCTCTACCCCCACCCCTTTGATATTTAAAGGACTTGCTCTGCCTCGGGCCTTACGTGTGCCCACTCTTGATTTTTACGTAGCCTTTATTTATAAAGCCTTCTGTTGCGCCTTAATGCGTAATCAATATCAGTCTCATCTATTACAAATGATCAGGGTTGGGGGAGGGGGCATGTGTGGATGGGTGGGACTGATTTCGTATTTACTGTTACAGCACTTTGTGCTACATGTCATTGTACTAAAGGTTCTATATAAATAAAGTTTGATTTAATTTAAGCTCGGAAATATACTAGTGTGCAGTATTTAAGTGTGTGGATGTCGGAAGTGTAGCTGAAACCAGGACAGTTTAGCAGAGCGAGCTGCTGTGATCCACAATCAGAGAGGCACTTTGGTTTAGAGGGCAGAAGCTGGTTATGTAATTCTGGTCCTTTTTAGTTTCTGTGTCCTATCGCTGCAGGTTCAGCTCCTGTTATTCTCAGAAGTGGTGTATTTTCAGATTTTCAGATATCCTCAAAGATACACTGCAGAAACTGAATTCTAAAAAAATCAAAGCCTTGTTTCAAGAAAATTGGAAGACTATTTTAAAATAATTTTCTCAAAGAATTCTTACCTCATTGGCAATTATTTTTTGTTTAAAATCAGACAATTTTGACTAGATTTATGGAAAATTGAGCTTATTTCAAGATGGGCTGTTTTTACAGTGTGTTTGGTGCACAGCAATTGTCTTCTGCATGCTGTTCACACACACACACACACACATATATATATATATATATATATGTATATTAACCACAAAATTAAAACAAATCCCAGGTGTGATCTCAGAACATTATAGAAACTGTATTTGGAAACTGCTTGACTGGCATTGGTTTGGGTATTCCTTTACAGAAAACTTTTATTTTCTGTAATTGTAATTTATTTTCTTTTTCAGAAAACTTTTATTTTATTCCCACTTTTCCAGAGCCACATCACTGATGGGTGATGTGGCTCTGGTTCCACGTGACCCCCTGAGAGATACTGGTACCAGGAATGATAAACAGAAACTGCTGGTCCAATTCAGAACCACTGACATTGATGTGGCTGTTTGCTGCAACATAACGTGCTTCTGTTTTTTTAAACAGTACATTAATAGTCTGCTAGATGACATTTCAGGAAGACTATTAATAGACTCTAGGTCTATTAATAGATAGTAAAGGGTGTAAACTTTCATTAGGGACAATGTGAATGAAAGCAGTTCTGAGTGAAAATAGACTGTGCGTTTGCAGGAAACTGTTAATTACTCTTAACTGTCATTCCACCCAAGTGATACTGTGGATATGGTCTCTGCAGACAAAACTAGATTATTTTAACCTTGTAAGTGTACAAAAAGTGTACTGAAACCACATTTGTACAGCTGTCTCCATCCAGTTGTTGCCATCTTTTGTAAGTCTGTGCAAGAGGAGAAAAGTTTGCGTGAATGAGAGGAAGGAGAATAAGTGTACGATGATTTTTGGCATGGTTCTGTTAGGGTACCAGTGGTACGCTTAAGGTGGAGCTAAAAACTCTGCGGTCACAAAGAAAACAACTACGTCAAACACAAGATGCACCATTCTGAAATCTTTTCTCAAACAAAACTTGGCTGCTTCTTGCCAAGAAGAAATGTTGTAATATGCTGAACGCCCTCCTCTGCTGTCTTTTCCTAACTGAGTTGTGGTCTTCTTCCTTGATTCTGTTGACTGTGTCCCATATGTATGATGTCATGGCGTTAACATATTAGAGTTAAGAGCAGCTATGTGGCTAACCAAGGGCCAAAGATGTAACCTCTGGGTTGAAGCTGACTCGGAAGTAACAAAAGCTGCAGTTCATCAACTGACCACTGGGGGCTAGGTGCGAAAGGGAGTCAATCTCCATTGACTCCCATGTCAAAACGTCCAACTTCACCTGGACTTAGCTGTCAGTGCTATATAGGCACACTAAACCAAGCCTGTGCACATATATGAACGAAATACTGGAAACATAAAGCGTCAAAACCCTGCGAGTTATAAAACACTCACACAGGATATTATTAACAATTACAAAAAGAGCTCAAAAATGTCCAGAATGTTAATTTCATTTTATTTAAGACTCTTCAGAATACACAATACCGTTGTCATTGATCTTACATCATCTCTAGTCTTTGGATTACACCATGATACAAATACTTTGATCTGTATCATAAAATATTATATAATACAAAGATTTTAAAAATGTATTTATAAAGGACACATAGTTTGTTAAATTGCTAAAATCTGCAGGTTTTAAATACAATAATATTGTATGGAAATAACACTTTGGAAAAGCACCAATGAAATTCCCATCAAAAGTATCGTCACATGACAATATTGCATCAAGCGTTCATATGTCATAACAATAATGAAATGTAAGACTGTAAAATATCTACAAAAGGCACCATGAGTGTGTATCTTATGCTCACATTGATTTCAAGCAGAGGATTTCTCCCGCACGGCTGAAATCTTTCAGGCTTATTTGTGTTTTGAGTTTAGCTCAAGAGCTGGAGGTCCTGCGGCAACGTTGTGTCTTCTAATACTGGTCTGTGTGTTTTTAAAAGTAAAGTCACATGAGGACCCACGGTCACCCTGAAGCTTTGTGCATGGTTCTGCATGCCAGGACCCGGGAGTGAACGGAGTTTGAGGTCTGTTAGGCGTGCATCGCAAGAGTCAGGAACTCCTCTCGGGTCTTGGGATCCTCGAGGTAAACTCCCATCATGGTGCTCGTCACTGTGCGGCTGTTCATCTTCTGGACCCCACGCATCACCATGCACATGTGCCTTGCAAAACACAAACACGTCTCAGGCTTGCAGCTGCAGATTTTGACAGACTTTGAGGAGAATCTGTTGCCTGAAGATAATGCATTTAAATGGTAGCACCACAGATTGTTCCACATCAAATTCTGTTTATCCACTGAGAGAGTGTGACGTTAGAAAGACTCAGGCACAGACATTACTTATGAAATGAATGCATTTTTATGAGTGTTAAACCTTTTTCCTGTTTGATAATACAATAATGTATGTGTTGTATCCGTGTGTGTGTATGTATGTGTGTGTATACTTACGATGCTTCCACAACCACAGCTACGCCTTTTGGCTGCAGAGCCTCGGTTATCCCCATGGCAATCTGCTTCGTCAGACGTTCTTGAACTGAAAGGAAGATTTTCACAATAATTCATAAATATAATAGGATCGATTCCATTCGATTTCATTTTATATGTGATCACAGTTACACATCTTTTCAATAGTTGCCTACCTTGAAGCCTCCGGCTGAAGATCTCCACAATCCTGAAAAAAATAGAAAATACACAGAGGCACAAACACAGTGGACTGATTAGGGATCAAGTGTAATGATTAATCTATCGATAAACACAGAGCAGCATCAGTCCCTGACCCATGGTTTCTTATCTGGCCATCTGACTGTATAGACTCTTGATCTTTGAATCATTCACCCTCCTGAATTCTCAGTATCTGCCGCGCAAGATTCAACAAAACAGGGACAAGTTCACCTAAAAACACACGGACTCTGTTAGCGGCTATTCTGGCCTCGAGTGCTCAGATCTGCTGCGACATTCTGTGGAAGGTGGCGAAGGAGACAGACAAAGAGGCTGTGATAATAAGCAGTGATTCCCACAGGTCCGAGGGGATTTTCTCATGGCTCGAGTGCGGATAGAGTTTAGACTTGTATCTGTGAGTGTGCTTGATGAAGGGACTAGATGATGGTCAGTGGGTTCAGACTTTAAGCCTCCATTTCAAAGCGCCGAGATAACAGAAGAACGCAGCCACCCGAGACTAACAGAATCACACACCCACAGTGACAGGAGGAGGGGACGGCGAGAGTGTGAGGACACAGGAGGGCTGCGTTACCTTGCCAGCTTGCTCAGTCCCACCACCTTTTTGTTCGGTATATACCCGATGTGAACCTGCGGCGAGAGGTCATATTATCAAAGGTTTGGCTGGTATACATCGGTAATCCAGAGCTCATCTTAACTAACAGAACAAGGCAATGCCATTTGATTTTTTTATGCTTTAAATCTAATAAGACCTTCATGGACATCACTAAAATCCTGTAGGGTTACCCACAAACATGCAAGCATTCACAGTTTTACCGTACCTTTCCAAAGAAGGGCACCAAGTGATGTTCACACAGAGAAAATACATCTATGTCCTTCACAATCACCATCTCCTCGTGGTCCTCATCAAATATGGCGTTGTTTAGGATGTCTGTTAGGTACAAATATACAAACACATTCTTGGAATAAATACTTAAATGATTGAATTCACTTCAATAGTAATGGTAATGCTAAAGGCCACATTCTGGAATATTTTTGACATTATTTAAAAATCTACTTTTTTTTCCCCCAGTCGGTCCTTTATAGACCCATGCAAGTCGTCATATGACAATCATTTTCATAATAATAGCAAGTCTAAAAAAATTTCAGTTAATTTGGTAGATAAATATCTGCAATAAATAAGTATGTCCTTCAAGAAGACCCAGAAAGAGTCTTACTGGCTCAATTCAACAAAACTGAAAGGTATTCGGTTTACTGTGAAACAGTATGAGCAAATTCACCTCAATGTCACATTTTTAAATTAAAATAGTTGTTTATAGAGATAACTTTAACTCAAAGTCTAGAGTGTTGTTCGCTGATTCCAATTTTTCTCATTTTCGGACTCTTACAGGCGCATTTTCAAGAGAAACTACACCTTCTTCACATGCAAAGAATTCACTTTAATGGTTGCAATCACAACCTACAATTTCTGGACCCCTGAGCTAGTTTCTGCGTTGTTTATTAAGTTTGTGGCCAAAGGCTGAAACAACCAGATCTGCAGCTGATCCTGCAGGTTTGGTTCTGTCTCCATCTGCCCTGCAGAAGACATCTGGTGACATTTATACCTGACAGTGGAAAAACCTGGACTAGCTCCTACTGGATCACACAGAGGAAAATTTACCACCGGTGAAAAGGTGAACTAGCTGTCTCACCATCGATGGTCTCGTGGTAGCCCTTGGTGAGGAACTGGATGGCCTTGGCTGCGCGCAGCGGCGTGCGCACCAGCCCGTCCCGGTCCGTGTCCTCCCCGAGGTGGCGCAGGATGTTGGTGTAGGCGGCCTCCAGCGCAGGTAAGTGGGACTCATCCTCGGCCTCTTTGCGGGACGTTTCGTGCTTGCGGAGCACGACAGCGGACTTCTTGGTGTCGATGATGAGGTCGCTGAAGCCGTTGTTGCAGTGGAACTCCTCCACGGCGTCGCCGACTTTGCCGTTGCAGTGGGAGTTCATGTCGCCGCTGAGTCTTTGAGAGTGAAAACGAGAGAGAGGTTATGGAGCAGACAGGTGATCTTTTCGAGCTGGATGACCCGGCGGGGCTGCTTGGCTGCTGGGCTGACTGTGCGCCGGCCGCTCGGCTTTTATAAGGGCTGCGTGGGCGCATCAGCTTGTCATTCGTCAGAGTGCCGCCTACGTCAAAACACCGAGAATCGTCAGTGGGGTCATCATGGAGCCCCCTCTCAAACTCACCCCCTCCCCAATTCATGGGATTGGGCATGCAAGGATCTTTTCAGTATCTGGCATCACTTGACACTCAGTGCTTTGGGTGTATCTCTAATTCATTTGTTCCGATTATGTTCCGCCACTTTACCACAAGCGCTCTTTAAACGGCTCATGAGGGTCATGATATTTTTTTTCTTTCTTTCTGGAAAACTCAGGCTTGTTATGACTCTTAATCCATGGAAATCAAACTGTATAAGACATTATACAGTAGCATGCAAATGTTTGGTCAGCTTTGTTATTTTTTTAATTTTCTTTTTAAAATCTTAATTAGAAGTGAGTTTAAACACTATTTTCGTCATCAAATACGAGATTTAGGATTTTCTCCTCAATTATAGAGTTAAAAAAGTACTTTTAAAAAAGTACTATCTTCAAGCCTTCACATGGACGCCTCTATTTGCTAATATTTAAAATTTTGCTCACAATGGAGGAGAAATCTAAACAAAAGCAGCAAAGTGTTCCCAACCAGCTGTTTCCTCCTTAGGAAATGGAGATTGAGGTTTGGGAAACCAAAAATGCTTCTAAGATTGCTAGATGGGTAAAAACCCTTTAGGAATATTTGTCAGACTCTGAAATGATGGTGTGCTCACTTACACAAAGATGACTGCCAGAGAAGAGTTTTCCAGAGAAAAGCATCCTGCCTCTGATCCACAAAATCAAAAGTCAGAATCTTACAAGTGAAAATCAAAATGATTATGTTGCAATTTTGGAAACAGAAAATCATCTCTTTGGCTCTGATTACTTTGGGTTATTAGAGAAGAAGAGGATTGATTTTAGTTTTAAAAAAGCATCTTTCCACCTGTGTTGTAGTCAGTAACAACATTAACCTGTAATTAGTAGAGAGAAGAATGGACCCAGTTAAATCTGAGCCTTTTCAAATAAATTATGTTTTGTGCTTAAAGTCTACTGATTACCCTTCCAGTCATTTTATTTTCTGACAAGGGGCTTATAAATGCCAGACTTTTTTCCTGTAATGTTTCAGTGAACAACAATTGCTGAATAGTCAAAGTTTATAAGTCTTTTTGTGGGTGTTTTCATAACATAAATCACTTATGTCTGGTCACTTGTATTCAGTGTTGACCTTCTTCGTGGTCATCAGGCTGTATGTTCTCATGTGCTGGATCGCTAAAACATAGCACCTAACAAATCTTGGATATGACGCGGCCTAATCTAATTTTCAACTCTACCAATTTGTTGTCACAAAAGGTTCCTGTTTTTAAACATCCTGAGGATATATGTGTGGCATTTACATTTTCCTTGCTGCATTTTCTGCAGCATATTAATTGAGTGGTTGAACATTTAATGTAGGCATGTAACAATATGGCTGTGAAATTGTAAGACAGTAATTTCTAACTTAGCTTGCTGTTTTTTTTTTTGTAGGCCAGCGTTCACATGATGTGATGCAAAGATGTTATCATATAAGCCAAACCCTGTTTTTCTAGTCCCTAACCCTTAACATGACAATATCCAACACTAATGATGGTATTATTTATTTATTTAAATCCACAACAACAAAAGCTGACAGCAACAGTGAAAAGTAAAAATTCGGGCACATTTTTGTGTTTTATGGCCTCAGGCTTGGTTTTTTGGTCCTCTTGGTTCTCAGGTTGATGTCTCACATCACTTTCCAGCACCTTCCTTTATCAGCTTATTTGAACAGGTTGCCATTAATAAAACTTTTGTGATAGATTAAATTAAAATACACAACATAGGCGTGACGTGATTTACGAAGGAAAATGCAGGCATGTGACATTTTAGGAGCCTTGAAATTTTAGATCATGCACGACTGCTTCACATAATGGTAAAAACAGATACGATATGATTTCCAAAGGCAGAGCTTGACATGATTCCAGAGCCTAGAAAGAATAAAAATATCTATAGTTTGCAATGGATACTAACATAATTATTACATACATTAAATAAGATTGTATTGATAAACCAGCTTCTTTTCTTTTAGTCACATCTGTTTTAACTCAGTTTTATGTCCATTTACCTCTAATATATAGCAAACAGGCTACTTTATTTGTGAACGGTAAAACACAGAAATTATTTAACCATCAGATTCTTCTGTAGTCTCACAATCTTTCTGCTAATTCACAAAAAAATTTAGTTTTATTTCATTCTCAAAATATTCTGTGTTCTCCCTTTTGCAAGAAATGTATTCTTCCTCAATCTAATTAAAACAACAAATTTTTCTGTTTCACCAAAGAATATTGGAACCGCCCAAGCTGGAGAAAAATTAATAGACAGGATCTGAGTTTTTGACACATTCATCTTAACCTACATAATATCCATCCATCCATCCATCCATCCATCCATCCATCCATCCATCCATCCATCCATCCATCCATCCATCCATCCA